>SKCR01028934.1:0-49990 GCA_019454045.1 Zanthoxylum bungeanum | reverse complement strand
ATGCCCATAATGCATTATCCAGTTTTCTGAACTAGTATTTCCTCGTTGAACAAACAGTTCTCTCCATGATTCTTTTGATTTCTCTATTGGAAACTTCAACCTGACCACTTGACTGCAGATGGTAAGCAGTGCTAACTTTGTGACTAACTTCGTATTTGGCTAGGAGAGCATCAAAGTGTTTGTTGTAGAAGTGCATTCCACCATCACTGATGATTGCCCGAGGTGTTCCGAAATGAGTGAAAATATTCTTTTTGAGGAATTTTAACACCACTTTGGAGTCATTTGATGGCAGAGTTGTTGCTTCCACCCATTTGGTGATGTAATCTATTGTAACCAGAATGTACAAGTTTCCATATGATAGAACAAATGGTCCCATAAAATCAATCCCCCATACGTCAAATATCTCCTCGAAATATTTCCCGTTCTCTGGCACCTGTCACATTGAAGAATGAATAAGTGAGCATCTTTAAACAAGGTGGGCCAGAACAAACCTGATTACAGCACTTTGGCGGTGGTTTTATCTCCGCTGAAGTGTCCACCATATGGAGATGAATGACAATTCCGCAAGACATAATTAACCTCATCTTGTGGTACACAATGCTGTATTAACTGATTAGAACAGCGTTTGAATAGGTACAGCTCATCCTAGATATAATACTTGACTTCTTTGAAGATTTTTTTCTTTGCTGATGTGTCCACTCTAACGGCCATTTCCCCGATCCTATGTAATTCACATAGTCAGCATACCATGGGACTTCCTGCTACTTGATGGCAAACAACTGTTTATTTGGAAACGTTTCATTAATTGTCAGTTCATTGCTAGTCGTACCTCCATTTTCGAGCCTAGACAAGTGATATGCAACTTGATTTTCTATCCCCTTCCTATCTCGGATCTGCAAGTCAAATTCTTACAATAGAAGCACCAAATGGATTAATCTGGGCATGACATCTTGATTACTCCCAAAAAGTACTCGCGGTTATCACAGTGTAGTTGAGGTGTCGATTCCTCAGAGAGATGGTTATATGGAACTAATTCACTTAATGAAAATTAGCAGTAGTTGAATTAAAGAAAAGGTTTTAATTGACAGTTTATATTAAAGATTATGAAAAATACGTAGGAAATTATCAATAGAGAAAAATAGAAAAGCGTTGAGAATCCATCTTATATCAAATCCCTATATTCATTAATTGATTCATTTTATTACTCAATTGAAGGTTTCACATCCCAGACCAACAATCAGAAGATATTTCAATCAAAATATTTTAAATTCTAAGGTAATCAATGAATTATTTTCTTTATGTTAACGACGCACTATATTATCATTATGACCTATATAACATCGATAATATACCCAAAGGTAATACTGTAGAGAAAGATCAACTCATAAAGCAACATAACCAGTCACAACTAGGTTCCCCAATCACACATAGAAGAAACATGACTATTCCTTTAAACAAATTGGTAAAACACAATCTCTGTATTCATAATCGAAAAATAATAAAGAATAACAATATATCAATTGTATTAAACATTGACGAACATTCAAGAATCAAAAACATGAATATAAGAACTTAATTACAAGAGTTCATCCTTAGCTTTGCCTAGGAGATTAGTTCTCCATAGAAGAAAGAGATATAAACAGGATTGATCGGAGAGACATCATGTCTAGCTTGTGGTTCTTTGTTCTTCTCTATTAAATATGTGATTTCAATTCTTTGTTGTATATTTCTTCTCATTTTAGGGTTTGGACGAGCTTAAGTTTATATAGGGAAATCCTGGAGTCCTTATATGTATAAAACACGACTGAATTAAGCTTCTTGGACTTTGCCGGGGTGCCGTAGCGTCAAGCTTGCAGAAAAATGTATTGGGGAAGTTTGCTGAGGGGCGTCGCGGCGCTTGCTGGAATTTCTAGTTTGCCATTTTCTATTTTCCACTATTTTCGAGTGCTTCTGATTCATCCGTAAGGTCTCGAAATATGTGCAAATGCTCTAAGATTCATGTTCCATTACTTCCTAATAACAAGACACAAAATAAATTATAATTAAGATCAAATACTTGATAACAAAGCCGAATTAATCATGTTCAAAGTATATTTTCATGCACTTATTACAACCCTCAACCAGCTTATTACTGGTCCCTAGTAATTTAAGCGAAAAAGAAAATAAGAACTAAATAAATAAACTATCTAAGCCCTTCGTAGGGATCATGATTGTATTTAGCGTATACAATAAGCCTTTAAACCCCTAGGCGGCCCTAGTGGACGAGTTATAGTCTCGTGAGGGCTTATAGTGACGACACCCATAAATGTCATTCAGAACAAGTGATCATGCAAAAAAACAAAATGAAATAGCAAACTGAAATAGTCCCAATAGTTACATATATTATTATCCTCAAAGAATGCCTAGTAATGAAATCGGAGAACATTCAAAGTACTCAAAGCAATTCAAATCCAATTCCTTGAATAAATTATCTAAGCCAGACTCGCAGTGTGTGTGTGTGTGTAAAGGTTCATTCACAGGTCGACCCTTAGGTTAGCCAACTCAATGATTTTGTTTAAAAATTGGGATCTGATGGGTCAAACCAACCTAGATATCTCAAATGTGCTCAGTATGGTATGATTATATATATATATATATATCTTTTTTTTTCTTTCTCTTTTTTCGACTTTTTCTTTTATTTATTTTTTCAACACACCTACCCTTTAAGATAACATTTCTCTTTATGACGGTCCTAACACTCGCTCATGTGTAGCTTCATATTTATTGGTTATAGGTGGTTTAATTACTTTCTTTCGAGAATTTCTCTTTTTATTTTTAACCATACCATACATTATAACACTAGCAAATCAGGATAGACATCTAAGAAAATGGTCATTCATCGACATGCAATTTCTTCAACTAGTCACCTTGCCAACTACCTAGGTTTTCACTGCTAAAAACTTATAATTAAGTGTTTACGAGTCTAACCTAGATTAATTACTCAAGGCATCAGATAAAAGTACATTAGAGACTTATTGTTTCGAAGTCTTCATCCTAAAGCAAACAATACTCATCATTAGACATATGTTTTATTATTAAGGACTAAAAAATAATAATTTTTTTTTATAACATATATTATCACTACATGATTATAACATGTATTATCACTACATGCATATACCCTCACACTTAAAACTTGCATTGTCCTTAATGTAAGATAAATATAAAGAAAAAGAAGTGAGGAACAACAATACCAGGCATGGAGTTGATTAGGCTCATGTTGGTGAGACTTTGGTTGTGTGAGCTGCGTGGGTTGAGCTAACACATGCATAAATACTCATGCAAATAATAAACATGTGATTAACACACAATAGAATGGAACTAAAATAAAGAGAATGACAAAATAAATAAAAATAAAATAAATGCAAATGTAAGGGTTGCCTCGCCGCTAGCGCTAAGTTTAACATCTTTAGCCAGTCGCAATCACCCAAGTTGTCATGGTGGCTTCCATGTAGCGGACCAAATAGTCTCATATTCTTTCTTCTTCAGCTGACCTTGATGATTAAGGCATGAAAAAGAATTTTTATCTGGTTGCGGTATTGTATCCATCGATCCCCCATGGCCTACTAATGGCTGAGATTTTAGGCTACACATAAGGAAAAATTGGCTCAACCTCCTTTTTAACTTTTCAAGGATCATCCTTAAGTGAACACTAACTCTCATTTTCCTCTTTTTATGGTTCTTTGGGATTAGGTGCAGATTGGGAGGGCAAGATTCATGTTTTAAATAAGCTGTTTCTGATGAGTATGTGTTTATCATATATGTATAATGACACTCATTGTCATCCCGTGGTTGTTTCTCAACATGAAAGATATTCACCTCCAGTGTCATATTCCCAAATGATAAATTCATGAGACCATTCCTGCAATTAATAAGAGCGTTAGCTGTTTCAAGAAAAGGTCTACCTAAGATGAAATGGATTTTTTACTAGTATTAACTACAGACTACGTGTCTAAAATCAGAAAATCAACATGATAGTAGAATTTATCAATTTATAGTAAAACATCCTCAACTACTCCCCTCAGTGTTCTAATAGAACGATCAGCTAACTGTAAAACTATAAATATAGGTTTAATCTCTCTAAGTCTGAGTTGCATATAGATATAATATAACATGAGATTAACACTAGCATTTAAATCTAATAAAGATTGACCAAACTCATATCTGCCAAAGTGGCAAGTAATAGAAGGGCATCCCGAATCTTTATATTTTAGTGGGGCCCTCTGGTTAATCATTGCACTTGCTTGTTCTGTCAAGAATGCAGTCTTCTTTACATAATGCTTTCTTTTCTTGGTCCATAGATCCTTCAAAACCTTCGTATATGTGGGAACCTGTTTGATCACATGTAACAGAGGAATGTTAATCTTTACTTGCTTTAAATATTCTAGGATCTCACTATTAGGGTCCGTAGCTTTCACAGTAGGCCTAAGATCTTGGGGGAATGGTACTCTAACTGGGATATGTGGCACTTGTTCTTCCTGAGGAGTATTTGTACTATTATCTTTGGGGTCACCTATAATGTTAGAGGTGTCCTGCAAGCCTACCTACTTGCCACTCATAGTGATTATATCATTGACACCTTATACATTGGATGCCTCATGATCAGCCAGTGCCATGTGCTGCCCTTGTGGATTTTGTTATGTCTGAGATGGAAATTTTCCCGGTTCCTGCACTCTTAAGATGTTAGTCAATTTGGAGAGTTGACTCTTTATTTCCTTATTTTCTTCAACCACCTGAGATATTAATGACTCAACCCTTTGATTAGTTTTACTTTGGGCCTCTATAAATGCGTGCATAGTATTTCTAAAGAATTTCTAGGAATGACAGGTGTGTGATACTGTGGGGTACTGTAACCTTTAATTTGTGATATTTGAGTTGGCTGTTAAGACTTGTGTTTCCAACTTAAATTTGGGTGTGATGAGTGGTAAATGTATAACTATTTCCCACACATTTAACCTAATATTTTGTATAGTTTCTTGAGTTTTATGAAAATTTTGATGTGTTTTGTGTTATTTTGTAGATAAATAAAGTTTCAGGACATTCTGGAGTTTTTTGGAGCAAAACAGTGGAAATTAGAAAAAAGGGTATTTTGGTAATTTCTCAGAGTCGCGACACTGGAAGCTTTGGCGTCGCGACGCCTAACGTACGCCGATCTGTTAACGTGTGCCGGGTCAATAAGTCAGAATTTGAGAAGTTTGACTTTGCTAACGTGTGCCGCGTCACGTGTCACCATCACAGCCGATATGCTAACGTGCGCCGTGACACGTGTCATCATCCTACGTTGCCGACAATCGATTTCACCACGTGTTGCCATGTCAGCATAATAATTGAGATGAAGCCGCCTTGCCACGTGTCACCTTATCGCCTTATCCAGAATCGCCACGTGTTGATCTCACAGCGCGCCACATCATCAGGTTTGGGCTTCCCGACACCAAGTGTTCGGGCGTCCCGACACTGGATGCCTACCGACCCTTATAAATTCAGCTCAATTTTCTGATTTCAGATGTAGAATTCTCTCTAAATTCTCTGATGTAAATAGGGAGTTCTCTTCTTAGTTTCTTTAAATTTCAGTTTTGTAATTAATTTTTAATTACGTTCTGTAATAATAATTTACTTTTTTTACTTTTTACTTTTTCAGTTTTTATTATTCAACTATGATGGGGTAACTTCCCTCTGCTATGGTGAAAGGTAATTCTTTTACTATTGCTATTTAGATTAATCTCCCGTAATTAAAATATATTCACTATTTAAAATTTGACTTAACAAGGATACCGCTATATTGGCCGGTTGGTAATTCATTTTAATCTGGTTAAACCTGACTAAGTAAGGATACCGCCAGATTGGTCGGTTGGTAATTAAATTTTCTTACCGCCTATATGGCAGGTTTAATTTGGTTATGGACAAATATTATTACCGCCTTAATGGCTGGTTGGACTTAGTTTGACTTAATCAGGTTACCGCCTATATGGCTGGTTGATAAATTATCACAAGTTTATATGTTATATTATGGGAGATATCTAAAATAGTAAATAGTAAAAGTAATTCATTTTACCTTAGTATTTTATTTTATTGTAATTTTACTTTTCAATATTTATTTTTCATCAATTACTTTTCAGCAATTTTATTTTATGTCTTTTATTTTTAAAGTTTTCACTAGCCTTAGTTATGTGTCGAAACTAAGTTAGATATCTGGGGTTGTGATGAATTCTAATATATCGGCTTATAAAAGGTTAGATTATAGTTTGGGTAATATAAAGATTTATTTATTGAGTCTTAATCTTAATGCTTTTTATTAACTGGCCATTAATAAAATTGATTAGGTAAACTTAAAATGACCTTGGAAAAAGGTATTTTAGGTTAAAGACCTTAGACTCAATAGCTCACGATCATCCTTAAGGATAGATAACCCTTTAATAGATTTCCTTACAGGATAGGAATATACCTGTCGGGCGGGGGTAGCCGTAATTGGAACTTAATCTTAATGAATCCAGATAATTTGGTTGACATAGACATATGATTCAATTAGGTTATACTGGGTGTTTGTAATTGACCATCGGAAGAAGCTTTTACATAATTTAGTGCTCCAGGTTAATAAATCAATATATTACCCAACTATTAGATAACCACTTCATCTTTTAAATAATATTGGAATAAATCACAACCCTGGATAGTTTTATAAATTTGAATTTTTCTTCAGTATTCTTTTACGAAAATTTATTTACTTGTGTTTAAATTTAGAATCATCACCTTTTCAAATCAATCAAAATAATCTGTTAGATACCAATACTCATTTAGCCTCAGTTAAACTAATAGATTAGGTATTAAATCCTCGTGGGATCGATACTTTTTATACTACTTGAACGATACGTGCGCTTGCGTTATACGCGTGTGTAACCACCGGTCAAGTTTTTGGCGCCGTTGCCGGGGACTTATTTATCTTTTATTTTTAGTTTTGAGGTTAGCTATCTTTACTTGTATCTAATTTCTTTTTACTTATTGTTTTTTTTTTCTTATGTTTCAGATTCTCAGATCCTTCATGAGACGAACCAGAAGCTTTGAACTCCGACCGCTTGACCCAGAGATTGAAGGAACCATCAGACAGTTGAGAAGAGAAAGGCGAGAAGACCAAGAAGCAATTGTTAACATGAAACCTGAACCTTGGATGTTGCATCACCAATTCCCATTCGAGACAGAACCATTCCCGTGGTTGACAGACTCATTTCTTGTATTGTACTTCCTCCTTACCAGCCAATGCGGGTGACATCAAAACTTGTATTCAGATGATCAGCAGTTAGTTCAGTTTGGGGGGAAAGCAACTGAAGATCCTAATACCCATATCAGCAACTTCCTGGAAGTCTGCGGCACTTTCAATTACAACCGAGAAGCTGAAGAAGCAATGGGACTGCGTGTTTTCCCATACTCCTTAATGGACAGATCTAAAGCTTGGCTACATTCACTACCAACAGGTTCCATCACAACATGGAATAATCTAGCCACCAAATTCCTTGCAAAGTACTTTCCACCAGCCAGAACTGGAAAACTAAGGAATGACATCACATCCTTTGTGCAACAAGACTCAAAAACTCTTTACGAAGCTTGGGAAATGTACAAAGATTTGCTACGGAAATGTCTCACCATGAGATTCCAAAATGGCTTCAAGTCCAAACATTCTATAATGGACTTTCTGGAATAATGAGAACCATAATTGATGCTGCTACTGGAGGAGACTTAATGGAAAAAGAAGAAGATCAAGCCTGGGACCTAATCGAAGAAATGGCCACAATAATTCCTTGTGGCCAACAGAAAGCCTGATTCAAAGAATTGCAGGAATTTATGAAGTTGGTCAATGCCAAGCTGGATCAGATTTGCAAATACATGGAGACTCTCAGCACACAAAGTAACCATGAAGCCACAAGTTCACCATATGGAGGAGCACCAGAGCCAACCCAACCTGAAGAGACGGTGAACTATGTCAACAATTTCAATAGACATGGGAACAATCCACATTCCAACACCTACAACCTAGGTGGAGGAATCACCCTAACTTTTCATGGAGCAATAATTCAGGGCAAAGAATAATCCACCACCTGGATTCCAACAGCAGAACTATCCACCACATGGACCCAGCAACAGAACAAAGGCCAGGAGCATGAAAAAGAACCAGTAATGGCAGAAGTGCTGGCTCAGTAAAAAGATATGAAGCTATGTTTCAAAGCCAATCAGCTTCTATCAAAGCACTGGAGAATCAAATTGGACAACTGGCCAATGCTCAGAGTTACAGACTGCCAGGAAATCTTCCTAGCAACACAGAACCAAATCCAAGGAACCAAGGGAATGAGCAATGTCAAGCTATTACCTTGAAAAGCGGCACTGAAATCAAAAAGATGTTGGAATCAAGACAACAATCGAGGAAGTTCCAAAAGATGTAGTTCCACAGACGGAGGAAAAAGAAGCAAAGGAAAAAGAAAAAGAACAGATCACTCCACCTCCACATTTTCCAAAACGTCTTCAGAAAAACAAACTGGACAAGCAGTTTGCTCGATTCTTAGAGGTGTTCAAAAAGCTGCACATCAACATTCCATTTGCAGAAGCTTTGGAAGAAATGCCCAGCTATGTCAAATTCATGAAAAACATTCTTTCACGAAAACGGAGATTGGATGATTATGAGACAGTAGCCTTATCGGAAGAATGTAGTGCTATCATTCAGAGGAAACTTCCCCCAAAGTTGAAAGATCCTGGTAGTTTCACAGTCCTGTGCACCATTGGAGAACATTATATCGGTAAGGCTTTATGTGATTTAGGTGCAAGTGTTAATTTGATGCCTTTTTCTATTTACAGGAAACTGTAAATTGGAGAAGCAATGCCTACATCAGTTTCACTACAATTGCTAATCGAACACTCGCATTTCCGAAAGGAGTCATTGAAGTTGTGTGGTCAACTTGACAAGCTTATTCTCCTAGCAGATTTCATCATCCTTGACATGGAAGAAGACAAAGATGTGCCTATTATCCTTGGGAGACCATTCTTGGCAACAAGACGAACTGTGATAGATGTGCAAAAAGGAGAACTAACCATGAAAGTCCAGGACCAAGAAGTTACTTTCAATGTTTTCAAAGCCATGAAATTCCTGAGCGATGAAAAAAGGAAGAATGTTTCAGAATTGATGTTGTCGATAGTATCATCCAGGATACTGATACAATTCCCACAGACAAACTTGAAGCTTGCATCACCAACTTGACTGACAGCGAGCTTGATGCTGAAATTCTGGAATGTATCAACTATCTTGACAAGCCATACCGTTTCAAATCGACAACACCAGTTCAAAGTCTGGATCTCCCAAAGAAAGATCAAATCAAGCCTTCGATTGAAGAACCACTAAAATTGGAGCTGAAGCTACTTCCGAACCATCTCAGATATGCATTTCTTGGAAACTCTTCTGAATTACCAGATATTATTTCTTATTCTCTAACATTGGAACAAGAAGAAAAGTTATTGAGAGTGTTACGAGAGCACAAGAAAGCTATTGGCTGGACTATAGCTGACATTCGAGGCATTAGTCCATCATTTTGCATGCACAAGATCCTGATGAATGATGAGTACAAACCCACAGTGGAGCATCAACAGAGACTCAATCCAATCATGAAGGAAGTTGTAAAGAAAGAAATAATCAAATGGTTGGATGCTTGTATCATTTACCCCATCTCAGATAGCAGTTGGGTGAGTCCTATGCAGTGTGTACCAAAGAAATAAGGAATTACTGTGGTCACTAATGAAAAGAACGAACTAATTCCAATAAGAACGGTGACGGGATAGAGAGTATGCATGGATTATCGGAAGCTGAACAAAGCCACAAGGAAGGACCATTTTCCGCTTCCATTCATTGATCAGATGCTAGACAGACTGGCAGGACATGAGTTCTATTACTTTCTGGACGGATATACATAGTACAATCAGATTGCTATCGCCCCAGAAGATCAGGAGAAAACCACATTTACATGTCCGTATGGTACTTTTGCTTTTCGCAGGATGCCATTTGGATTATGTAATGCCCCAGCCACATTTCAGCGTTGCATGATGGCTATCTTCTCAGATATTTTGGAGCAGAGTATGGAGGTATTCATGGATGGCTTCTCTGTGTTTGGAGATTCTTTTGACCATTATTTTCAAAATCTGGAACATGTATTACAAAGGTGCGAAGATACAAACCTGGTACTCAACTGGGAGAAATGCCACTTCATGGTGCATGAAGGTATTGTTCTTGGACACCGGATCTCACAAAAGGGAATCGAGGTAGACAAAGCAAATATCGAGACAATTGAAAAACTACCTCCGCCAACATCTGTAAAAGGGATTCGGAGCTTTCTCGGACATGCTGGTTTTTACAGGAGATTTATCAAAGACTTTTCCAAGATTGCAAAACCTCTTTGCAATCTTCTGGAGAAGGATGTGCCTTTTAATTTCAAAAGAATGCCATGAAGCTTTTGAAATCTTGAAACAGAAGCTGGTCTCTGCTCCCATCATAGTAGCACCAGACTGGACTCTTCCATTTGAAGTGATGTGCGATGCTAGTGATTTTACTGTAGGTGCAGTTTTGGGACAACGCAAAGTAAAGATTTTCCACACCATTTATTACTCCAGCAGAACTTTGAATGAAGCTCAACTCAACTACACAACCACTGAAAAAGAGCTGCTTGCAGTTGTGTTTTTTTGACAAATTTTGCTCTTATCTGCTGGGTCCTAAAATGGTGGTCTACACAGATCATTCAGCAATCAAATATCTGATCGCGAAGAAAGATGCTAAACCCAGATTGATCCGTTGGATACTTCTTCTGCAAGAATTCGACGTGGAGATTCGAGACAAGAAAGAGACAGAAAACCAAGTGGCAGATCATTTATCGAGGCTTGAGAATGGAGAAACAGCTGGCAAAGAACTTTCAATCAAAGAAACTTTTCCAGATGAACAGTTGTTTACCATGAAACAACAGGAAGTCCTTGGTATGCTGACTATGTCAACTACATTGTGTCAAGAAAATGGTCGTTGGAATGGACAACTCAGCAACGAAAGAAGTTCTTCAAAGAAGTCAAGCACCATATTTGGGATGAGTCGTACCTGTTCAAACGCTGTGCTGATCAATTATTAAGATGATGCGTTCCACATGAAGAGGTCAATAGTGTTTTGCAGCACTGTCATTCATCACCATATGGCGGACACCTCAGCGGGAACAAAACTGTAGCAAAAGTCCTACAATCAGGTTTATTTTGGCCCACTCTTTTTAAAGATGCTTACTTGTTTTCTCTTCGATGTGACAGGTACCAGAGAACGGGGAATATTTCGAGAAGAAATGAAGGACCATTGCAAAATATTCTGGAAGTGGAGATATTTGATGTGTGGGGAATTGATTTCATGGGACCCTTTGTGCCATCATTCAGGAATCTGTTCATCCTGGTTGCTGTAGACTATGTCTCCAAATGGGTTGAAGCAATTACACTGCCATCCAATGATTCAAAAGTGGTTATCAATTCTTGAAAAAGAACATTTTCACTCGGTTTGGAACACCCTGTGCAATTATCAGTGATGGTGGCACACATTTCTGTAACATATATTTTGATGCACTCCTATCCAAATACGGAGTTACTCATAAGGTTGCCACTGCTTACCATCCACAGTCAAATGGACAATTTGAAGTTTCAAATAGGGAAATCAAAAGAATCTTGGAGAGAACCGTTGGATCAACAAGGAGGGATTGGTCTACAAAAATCGATGACGCATTATGGGCCTACCGGACAGCTTATAAGACACCCATTGGTATGTCACCATATCGATTGGTGTTTGGGAAAGCATGCCACCTGCCAGTTGAACTTGAACAGAAGGCATATTGGGCACTGAAGAAGTTGAATCTTGATCCACAAGCTGCAGGAGAGAAAAGACTTCACCAACTCAATGAATTGGAGGAATTTCGCCTAAAGGCCTATGAGAATGCCAAATTGTACAAGAAAAGACTAAGAAATGGCATGACCAAAAAATAATGCACAGACAGTTGGACCAATGCAGTAGGTGTTGTTGTACAACTCGAGGTTGAAACTTTTCCCTGGAAAGTTGAAATCAAGATGGTCAGGTCCATTTGTGATCACTCAAGTTCTACCATATGGAGCTGTGAGTTACTGGATCCCAATACCAACAACACATTCAAAGTTAACAGTCAGCGTGTCAAGCACTACTGGGGAGAATTATTTGAGCGACAAAAAGAAAGTGTCACACTTTCAGTCCAGTATAACGTTCGGGCAGTCACGTCTAGCTGACGACTTTAAACTTAGCGCTAGCAGGGAGGCAACCCATGCAATCTTGTGTATAATTGTGATTTGGTATGATTTAATTTTGTGTGTTTAGTTTTTGCAGATCAAGTTATTTTAAAATGGAAGAAGTTCTCGCAAATCTTCACAAGCAATTTCCTTCTCTCCCTCAAAAATCTATGATAAAAGTTTACAAAGCTCTCTTGGAACGAATGATACTACTGACAATCCATGGTATTCCTAATGACATTCGTTGGGTAATCGAAGCACAGGTCCGATTAGTAGGTGAGTACTCTGATTCTTGTACTTTTATTGCCTGGTTTTGGAAGAAGCACATATGCCAAGAAACGTAGAGCTAAGAAAATGGGTGTTTGTTTCAAATGTGCACGCTGGAATTGTAATACTCATTGTCGTTCCTTACGAATGGTGTCTGATAATTACGAAGACAAAATTAAATTCATTAGGGATGGCTTGAGTAAGGAGTCTATAGATGATATATCTTCGCTCTTGAGACGCATCCCAGTGGATATGTTCATATTTCCATTCACAAATTACACACATAATTTTTAAAGGAAAGACAATAGTTAAGTCTCGGGAATCTGACTCAAAAAGACCATGTTTGCCAATTTATAAGAAAATTGGATGGGAAGCTTGTCCCTGACGCATATACGTCAATCAAGCCGCTAAGTTTCTTGTACATATTATATCTCTTTATCTTTTCCTAATAATTGTGATTTGTTTTGTTGTTTCCTTTATTTTCTCCGATAGGATCCAGACCTTTTTGACTATCACGGTTTATTTTACTATTTAACTAATAATTATCATTTGGCAGGTACTAGTGCTATTATTTTTACTCACCCTTTTCAGGTGTTATAAATTCAACTCATCATTACACTTTTGAAGACATCCATAGTAAAACATGGAAGCCACTTCAAGAAGACGGGCTGAAATCATCTGTGTGTTTTGCGGTACTAGTGTTGGTGTTAAACCACAATACGTAGAAGAAGCACATGAATTGGGTCGAGTCTTAGCTGTAAGGAATATGCATTTAGTATATGACGGAGGCAATCTTGGACTTATGGGATCGTTTCAAAGGCCGTACAAGAATGAGGTAGTCAAGTCTTGGGAATTATTCCAAAACCCTTGGCAGAGGCAAATCTTATTGGACCATCAAACAGAGAAGAACTAATTGTGCCAGGTATATCTGAACGACTGGTAGAAATGATTAACCGTGCTGATGCTTTTATTGCTTTGCCAGGTGGCTTGGGTGCATTGGAGGAAATTTTTATAGTGTTATCTTGGGCAAACTTAAACATACACCAGAAACCATTAAGACTGTATAATGTTGAGGGATTTTATGATTTTCTTTGTGTATTTCTTGATGATGCCCGGAGAAACGGGTTCGTGACAAAACCTATGAAAGAACTCCTCTTTACTGCCAGAACTGCTCAGGATCTAATTGACCAAATTTTAGCCTATGAACCACAAATTGATTCTATCATTTCAAAGATAAATTGGTCTGAGAACGATCGTGGTAAGAGGCGTCAGATTAATCTGGATCTTAACCTTTAATTTCCTGTTGAATTTCAGCTAACCAGATACTAATTTCTAAACTCTTCTTCTACTGTTTAAGACATTGGGGACAATGTCTCATTTAGGTTTTTATGGAGAGAATTAGTTGATTAGTATCTTGTTTTTAGTTGTGTGTTTTTTTTTTATTTTTAGTCCAAAATTTTCGAAAAATACAAAAAAAAAATTGAAAATTTTTCAAAAATTACAAAAATATTTTGCGTTTTTGTGTTTTTATTTTGACTAAAAAGGTGAAATTGGTGAGAGATAGCTGTGTAAGGAGTTTCCACTCCTGAGACGTATTTCAACCCATTTTCGAACAAGTTAATTTTTGTTTATTTCATTTTGAATTATTTAATTTATAAATTCTCCATAAAACTGACTAAGATGGATCTTCATATGCTCAATTGGCAGGTATTATCAACATGTATAGTAACATACAGACATGAGCTGTAATTGAAAAGTTTGTAATATTCAGTACTCTAGTTTAATTGGAGGAAGCATCTCAAAAAGTGATGGAGTAAAAAAAAAAAAAAAACATGTCCGAGATCCGAGTTATTAAGTCTGTAAGGGTGTTTTAACACCTAGTGCCCTAAAACCAACTGGTTTGGGAGTCACTGGCCCAAAGCTCGCTACTTGGATCAATGATGTTGCAAAAATATATATATCTGAAGTCTGAGTAATTAAGTCCGAAGTGGTGCCTAAACACCCGGTGCCCTAAAGCCAACTGGTTTGGGAGCCACCGACCTAAAGCTCGTTACATAGATGGAAGGTATTGTATATAAATAAAAATTCAAAATTCAAAAATCAAAGAAAAAATCAGAAAAATTATTCCATTACTACAAAAAGGTGTGAATTCTGATAAAATTTTAGGAGAAAAATATTACTCTCTTATCAATTACACTTGTGACTGTTGTGGGAAAAAATGAGTTGATTGATATTTTGTTGGCTGTGCATATAGAAAATGGTAAATATAATCGGAGAATTTACTTATTCGGTAATTTAGAAAGAAATAAAACAACTAGTAACTTGAAGTAGAAGTTTCACCTGAGTAGTCACTAACTTCTTTGTTCTCTTTTCGCTTGTCTTTTTACTTTTGTGTGCATTAGTTTTATAACATTTTTACTTTTATAAAATGTTTGTGGGTATTATTGTTATAAACCCTCACGAGACTACAACTCGTCCACTAGAGACACCTAGGGTTTAAAGGCTTGTTGCATATGCTAAATACAACCGTGATCCCTACAAAAGTGGCTTAGATTTGTCTATGTTATTTTGTGTTTTGCTCGAGGACTAGCAAAATGTTAGGTTTGGGGGTGTGATGAGTGGTAAATATATCACTATTTCCCACATATTTAACCTAATATTTTGTATAGTTTCTTGAATTTTGTGAATATTTTGATGTGTTTTGTGTTATTTTGTAGATAAATAAAGTTTCAGGACATTCAGGAGTTTTTTTGGAGCAAAACAGTGAAAATTGGAAAAAGTTATTTTAGTAATTTCTCAGAGTCGCGACACTGGAAGCTTTGGCGTCGCGACGCCTAACGTACGCCGATATGCTAACGTGCGCCGGGTCAACAAGTCAGAATTTAAGAAATTTGACTTTGCTAACGTGCGCCGCGTCATGTGTCACTATCACAACGATATGCTAACGTGCACCGTGACACGTGTCATCATCCTACGGTGCCGACAATCGCTTTCACCACGTGTTGCCACATCAGCATAATAATTGAGATGAAGCCGCCTTGCCATGTGTCACCTTATCGCCTTATCCGGAATCGCCACGTGTCGATCTCACAGCACGCCACATCATCAGGTTTGGGCGTCTTGACACCAAGTGTTCGGGCGTCCCAACACTGGATGCCTACCGACCCTTATAAATTCAGCTCAATTTTCTGATTTCAGATGTACAATTCTCTCTAAATTCTCTGATGTAAATAAGGAGTTCTCTTCTTAGTTTCTTTAAATTTCAGTTTTGTAATTAATTTTTAATTACGTTCTGTAATAATAATTTACTTTTTTTTTTTTTACTTTTTTACTTTTTATTATTCAACTATGATGGGGTAACTTCCCCTGCTAGGGTGAAAGGTAATTCTTTTACTATTGCTATTTAGATTAATCTCCCGTAATTATAATATATTCACTATTTAAAATTTGACTTAACAAGGATACCGCTATATTGGCTGGTTGGTAATTCATTTTAATCTGGTTAAACCGGATTAAGTAAGGATACCGTCAGATTGATCGATTGGTAATAAATTTTTCTTATCGCCTATATGGCAGGTTTATTTTGGTTCCGCCTATATGGCTGGATTATGGACAAATATTATTATCGCCTTAATGGCTGGTTGGACTTAATTTGACTTAATCAGGTTACCGCCTATATGGCTGGTTGGTAAATTATCACAAGTTTATATGTTATATTATAGGAGATATCTAAAATAGTAAATAGTAAAAGTAATTCCTTTTACCTTAATATTTTATTTTATTGTATTTTTTCAGTATTTATTTTTCAGCATTTACTTTTCAGTAATTTTATTTTATGTCTTTTATTTTTAAAGTTTTCACTAGCTTTAGTTATGTGTCGTAACTAAGTTAGATATCTGGGGTTGTGATGAATTCTAATATTACCGGCTTATAAGAAGTTAGATTATAGTTTGGGTAATATAAAGATTTATTTATTGAGTCTTAATCTTAATGCTTTTTATTAACTGGCCATTAATAAAATTGATTAGGTAAACTTAAAATGACCTTGGAAAAGGTATTTTAGAAAGACCTTAGACTCAATAGCTCACGATATTCCTTGAGGATAGATATCCCTTTAATAGATTTCCTTACAGGATAGGAATATACCTGTCGGACGGGGGTAGCCGTAATTGGAACTTAATCTTAATGAATCCAGATAATTTGGTTGACATAGACATATGATTCAATTAGGTTATACTGTGTGTTTGTAATTGACCATCGGAAGAAGGTTTACATAATTTAGTGCTCCAGGTTAATAAATCAATATATTACCCAACTATTAGATAGCCACTTTATCTTTTAAATAATATTGGAATAAATCACAACCCTAGATAGTTTTATAAATTTGAATTTTTCTTCAGTATTCTTTTACGAATTTTATTTACTTGTGTTTAAATTTAGAATCATCACCTTTTCAAATCATCAAAACAATCTGTTAGATACTAGTAATCATTTAGCCTCAGTTAAACTAATAGATTAGGTATTAAGTCCTCGTGGGATCGATACTTTTTATACTATTTGAACGATACGTGTGCTTGCGTTATACGCGTGTGTAACCACCGGTCATGGTGATTCCGTCAACCAGGATTATAAGTATCTGAATACGGTGTATAAGGTTTATTGTACATTCCAAAGGCATTGCATTATTCCTCATATGTTTCCCTATTCTCATCGTATAAAGGATACTTTTGGGTCGGATGGTCAATCCCCTTACATATAAAACATACCCCTTGGGGTTCTAACTGGGCTACCACATGCATAGTTTTGCTATCTTTGTCTTTTAAGCTCATATCTATCTAGTTAATAGCTCAACCTGTGTTCTAAGACTATCCTCTTCCCTAAAGTGGTGTATGCCTCCGCTAGGAGTGGTGAGACATGTCCAATCAGTGTTTTCCATGGCATTTGGTTCAGTCCAAGTGTGAGATTTCTCGGCTAGGTCATTTAAGTACTCAAGTGTCGCATCAGGATCTTCTCATATAAACTCACCATTACAATTTGTCTCAATAAATTAGCATTCTCTAGGGGTTAGACCATCATAAAAATAACTTACTAAAGGCCAACTCTCAGACCCATGGTGAGGGCAATTAGCTAACATCTCTTTAAACCTCTCCCAAGTTTAATAAAGGGTTTCACTATCTTTCTGGGAGAAGGTTGAAATCTTTCTTTTCAAGGCATTAGTCTTATTGTGTTAGAAATATTTATTGAAAAATGTATGTTCATCTCACCCCATGATTCTATCAAACGATATCTCAACAAATACAACCAGCTTTTATCTCTATTCTTAAGGGCAAAATGGAAGAACTTAAGTCTAATTGTGTCTGTAGTCCCAAATCGGTCATTGAAGGTTGTTACAACCTCTTTAAATTCTCTAATGTGCACATAAAGGGGTTCTCATTCTCCAAACCATGAAAGGTTGGGAGATACTGTATCATTCCAAGTTTAAAGTCTATATGTAGTGAATTAGGAGGAAACATTATACATGATGGTGTAGCTGTGCGAGTGGGATGAAGGTACTCTTCAAGAGACCTAATGGGTGGTCTCTCATTCTCACTCATGTTGTGTGCTAGACGTAGATGGTGTGGCAAAAAGGTTGTCAAACAAACTTCTTGAATCTTAGTTATCCCCTTCAATTCTAACAAACTTACCAAACCGATCCCTAAGTTTAGGCATGCACTTAAACACAAATAAAACGAGAACAGAAATAAAAGAAAAAACTAAAAAACTAAACTTAAACTAAAACCAAAACTGAAATAAAATAAATAAAGGTGGAACGAAGTTACCGCTTTGTTGTTGCTAAGCAACCTGCTCCTTTTGCTTGTAAACCGTTTCCCGGACAATGACGCCAAAATTTGATTATGCCCAAAAAGTACTCGTGATTATCGCAGTATAGTTGAGGTATCGATTCCTTAGAAAGATGGTTACAAGGAACTAATTCACTTAAGGAAAACGTTAGCAGTAACTGAATTAAAGAAAAGGTTTTAATTAAAAATTATGAAAAACGCGTAGAAATTTAACAATAGAGAAAAGCAGCAAAGCGATGGGGATCCCTCTTGTATCAAATCCCTATATTCAGTAATTGATTCCTTTTTATTACTCAATTAAGTTTTCACATCCCAAACCATTAATCAGAAGATATTTCAATCAAAACTGATTAAATTCTAAGGTAATCGATGAATTATTTTCTCTATGTTAACAACACACTATGTTATCATTATGATCTATCTAACATCGACAATATACCCACAGACAATGCTGCAGCAGAAGATCAACTTATAAAATAACATAACTAGTCACAACTGGGCTCCCCAATCACACATATAGGAAGCATGACTATTTTTATATGTAAATTGGTAAAACACAATCTCTAGAATCATAATCGAAAGATAATAAAGAATAATAAAATATCAATTGTATTAAACATTGACGAACATGCAGGAATCAAAAACATGAACATAAGAACTTAATTACAAGAGTTTATTCTTAGCTTTACCTAGAATATTAGTTCTCCATAGAAGAAAGAGATACAACCTGGATAGATCGGAGAGACATCCTGTCTGGCTTGTGCTTCTTCGTTCTTCTCTCTCATATATGTGATTTCAACTCTTTGTTGTGTATTTCTTCTTCTTTTAGGGTTTGGACGAGCTTAGATTTATGTAGGGAAGTCCTGGAGTTCTTATACGTATAAAACACGACTGAATTAGCTTTTGGGACTTTACTGGGGCACCGTAGTGCCAAACTTGTAGGACAAATATTTGGGGGAAGTTTGTTAAGGGGCACCACGGCGCCAGAAAGTGGGCGCCGCGGCGTCTGCTGGAATTTTTAGTTTGCCACTTTCTGTGTTTCCGCTCTTTCCACGTTCTTCTGATGTGTCTGCAAGGTATGGAAACATATGCAAATGCTCTAAGATTCGTGTTCCATTGCTTCCTAATAACAAGACACAAAATAAACTATAATTAAGATCAACTAATTGATAACAAAGCTGAATTAATACTGTTCAAAGTTCATTTTCATGCATTTATCACATCTTTCTTCGTGATCGGGTATTTGATTGTTGAATGATCTGTGTAGACAACCACAATGGGACCCAGCAAATAGGAGCAAAATTTATCAAAAGAAAACACAAGTGCGAGCAACTTTTTTTCAGTTAATGTGTAGTTGAGTTGTGTTTCATTCAAAGCCTTGATGGCATAGTAAATGGTGTGAAAAGCTTTCACCTTTCGTTGTCCCAAAACTGCACCTACTGTAAAATCACTGGCATCACAAATCACTTTAAATGGGAGCATCCAATCTGGAGGCGCATCATTCTCCAGCATATTGCATAATGGTTTAGCGAACTTGGAGAAGTCTTTGATGAATCTTCTATAAAATCTTGTATGCCTAAGAAAACTTCGAATCCATTTTATTGATGATGGTAGAGGTAGTTTCTCTAGAGTCTCAATCTTTGCTTTGTCTAACTCGATTCCCTTCTGTTAGATCCGATGTCCCAGGACAATACCTTTCTGCACCATGAAGTGGCATTTCTTCCAATTGAGTACTAAATTAGTATCTTCACATCTTTGTAACACGTTTCCCAGATTCTGAAAGTAGTGGTCGAATGAGTCTCAAAACACTGAGAAGTCATCCATGAAGACTTACATGCTTTGTTTTATCATGTCTGAAAAGATGGCCATCATACATCGTTGAAACGTGACAGAAGCATTACAGAGTCCAAATAGCATCATGCGAAAAGCAAAAATACCATAAGGGCATGTAAAAGTGGTTTTCTCCTAATCTTATGGGGCGATGGCATTCTGATTGTACCCCGGGTATCCATCTAGAATGCAGTAGAAATCATGTACTGCTAGTTTTTCTAGCATTTGGTCAATGAATGGTAGCGGGAAATGATCATTCTATGTTACTAAGTTCACCTTCCTGAAGTCCAAACACACTCTCCATCTAGTCACTATTCTTGTTGGAATCAACTCGTTCTTTTCATTGGTGACTATAGTCATTCCTCATTTTTTTGGTACATATTGCATAAAAATCACCCAAGATCTGTCAAAGATGGGGTAGATGATTACTATATCCAACCATTTGATGATTTCTTTCTTTATTACTTCTTTCATGATTGGATTCAGTCTCCGTTGATGCTCCACTGTGGCTTTTCTTAGTTCATCAAAATTTTATGCCAGCAAAATGATGGATTGATTCGTGGAATGTATCCTATAGTTTAGTAATAGCTCTCTTATGCTCGCGTAGCACTCTCAGCAACTTATCTTCCTGCACCCATATTAGTGACGAAGAAATAATCACAGGTAAATCAGAAGAGTTCTCCAAGTATGCATACTTGAGATGGCTCGGAAGTGGCTTTAGTTCCAGCTATGGTGGTTTTTCTATCGAGGGTTTGAATCACTCCTTTATCGGTAGTTCCAAACTTTCCATCTGTGGTGTCGATCTGAGCGAGAGGCTCCATCAATATAATTGATACATTCCAGAATCTCAATATCTAATTTTCTGTCAGTCATGTTGGTGATGCATACTTCAAGTTTGTCAGTGGAAAGTTACATTGCATCTGTGTTCTGGATGATACTATCTATTACATCAAGTCTGAAACATCCCTCATCTCGTTCATCATTTGTAAATTTCATGGCTTTGAAAACATTAAATGTTATTTCTTGGTCCTGTACCCTCATGGTTAGTTCATATTTTTGTACATCAATGATGGTTCGACATGTAGCTAAGAATGGTCTCCCGAGGATGATGGGTACATCTCTGTCTTCCTCCATGTCAAGGGCAATGAAATCTGTTGGGAAAATGAATTTGTCGACTTTGACAAGCACATCTTCCACTATACCTCTCAGAAATATGAGTGAATTGTCGGGCTTTGCTTCTCCAGGCTGTAGTTTCCTGTAAATAGACAAAAGCATCAAGTTAATACTAGCACCTAAATCACACAAAGCCTTACCGAAGTAATGTTCTCTTATGGTGCAAGGGATGGTGAAACTATCATGATCCTTCAACTTTGAGGGGAGCTTCCTCTGAATGATGGTGTTGCGTTCTTTATCAGTGCTACTGTCTCGTAATCTCCCAATCTTTTCTTTCATGACATAATATCTTCATGAATTTAGCATAATTGGGCATCTGTTCCAACGCTTCTACAAATGGAATGTTGAAATATAACTTTTTGAAAATTTCCAGGAATCGAGCAAATTATTTATCCAGTTTGTGTTTCTGAAGACGCTGTGGAAAAGATGGAGGTGGAGTAAATCTCTCTCGATCAATTTCTTTTCCTCCTTTTCCTCCATCTATGGATCTGTTTCATTACTTTTCTTTAAAACATTCTCAATAGATTTTTGACTCCAACATCTTTGTTGATTTCAGTGCCTCTTTTCAAGTGATGGCTTGGCATTGTTTATTCCCTCTGTTCCTGGATTTGGTTCTGTGTTCCTATGAATGGTACATTGCGATCTGTAACTCTGAGTATTGGCCAGTTGTCCCAATTGATTTTCGAGTGCCTTTATAGAAGCTTCTTGGATTTGATTTAATGCTGTTTGGGATTGAAACATAACATCATATTTGACTTATTGCTTTTTCATCTCGGCAAGCACTTCTGCTATTCCTGGTTCTTTTTCATACTTCTAGCGTTGATTCTGCTATTGGAATCCAAGTTGTGGATTCTTCATTTGCCTTAAAGTGTTGTTCTATACGAAATTAGGATGATTCCTTCAACCTGGGTTGTACGTATTGGAATACAGATTATTTCCTTGTCTGTGCTGACATAGTTCACAGTCTCATCATCTTGGTTATAAGATTCTACCTCTGGTGGTCCTCTATATGGTGTGAACTTATGGATCTAGCATTAACCTACATTCTAAGAGTTTTCAGACATTTACAAATCTGATCCAGCTTAGCATTCACAGTTGTGTGGAACCCTACGTCGTAGATTCCTGCTATTCGATGGATTATGCTCCTCTCTGTTTGCCACAAGAGGAATGTTGTTAGCCATTTCTTCAATTAAGTCATAATCTTGATATTCTCCTTTTGCCATTAATAATCCTCCAGTAGTAGCATCTACTGTGGTTTTCATCAATCTAGAAAGCCCATTGTAGAAGGTTTTAGACTTGAAGCCACTTTGCAATCTCATGGTGAGGACATTTTCAGAGCAATTCTTTGTATCTTTCTTATGCTTCGCAAATAGAATCTGATTCATATGCACAAAGGATGTGATGTCGTTTCTCAACTTTGCTATTATGGCTGGGGGAAAGTATTTTCCAAGGAACTTGGTAGTAAGAGTGTTCCAAGTTGTGATGGAACCTGCTGGTAGTGAATGAAGCCAAGCCTTAGCTCTGTCTTTCAAGGAATATGGGGACACACGCAGATGCACTGTTTCTTCTCCCGCTCGGTTCTAATTGAATACACCATAAACTTTCAGGAAGTACTGATGTGGGCATTAGGATATTCGATTTCACTTCTCCCAAACTGAACTGACTGTTGTATCATCTGAATGCATGTTTTGATGTCACAAGCATTTGCAGATAAGGGAGGAAGTACAATGCATGATATGAAGCCGACAACCACCGAAATTATTCTGTCTCGAATGAGAATTGATGGTGACTTCCAAAAGGTTCAAGTTATTGATTTTTCATATTGATCAATTCTTCTTGATCTTCTCGCCTTTTCATTCTCAACTGTCTGATAGTTCATTTAATTTTTGGGTCAAGTGAACGGATTTCAAAGCTTATGCTTCTTTTCATGTAGTGTCTGAGCACCTGAAATACAAGAAAACCAAAATAATAAGTAAAAATAAATTAGACACAAGTAAAGTATCTAACCTCAAAATTAATAGTAAAAGATAAATAAGTCCTCGATAACGGCGCCAAAAACTTGATCCGTGAAATCACTCATGTTACACAAGCGCACGTATCGTTCAAGTAGTATAAAATTTATCGATCCCACAATGACTTATTACTAATGCTATTAATTAATGAAACTAAATTTCTACAAGTATCTAATTAAAGTTGATTTTTATTTAGATGGTAACTTTTATCTAAAACAAACAAATAAATAAAATTAAGGTATATTTCAAAAAAAATTAATGATATGAAAATGTCTAGGGTTATGAATCATACCAATATCTTTCTAAAGATGAGTTGATTATTTTATGCTTGGGTAATATACTAGTTATTAACCTGGAACACGAAAATATGCAAAAGCATCTTCCGATTGTCAGATGCAAACACCCAAAGTAACTTATTTAACTATATTCCTATATTAATTAAGAAACTCCGAATTCATTAAGTTTAAGTTCCAATTATGGCTATCCACACTGGAAAGGTATATTCATATCCTGGAAGGAAATCTCTAAGGTGAATGTGAGATTGTGAGCTATTGAGTCTACGACTAAACCTAAAATTCCTTTTCCAAGTTCATTTTAAGTTTACCTAATCAATCTTATTAGTGGTCAATTAACAAGAAGCATTAAGATTAAGACTCAATAAATAAACTAATACATCACACAAAACATAAGAAAAACTAACTTATTAAATCATTGATATTGGTTTTCATCACAATCATAGACAACGTATTTAGTTACGACACATATTTAGGACTACTGAAGGCATAAATAAATAAAACATCATACAACAAGTTGAAAAGTAAAAAGTAAAAATTACAACAATGAAATAAAATACTGGGTTAGGGAATCCACTTTTTATATTTCAAATCTATAAATCTCTCTTATTATAATATATAAATTACATGTTACCAACCGACCATATAGACGTATCCTGATTAAGTCATATTTTAATTAATTTCAACATATCATAAAAGCGGTATCCAATTAAATAGGTTAAAATTAATTTAATTAAGTCTAACCATGGTAATTAATCTAGGTCCCAAGATCAAACAAGACATGAAATACATGTGTGAATACATCAACGGAGGTAGCGGAATACTCACATCGATCGGTTGAGTCGATTTGGAGACGAATGAAGCCCAAAATCCTCACTGCCATTCACGCCCACTGCAGCAGTCCACTGCCTCAATTTTTCAGTTTTGAGCTGAGAAAACGGAGCTTCAAGCCTCATCCGACGGATCCCGGCTCATGGGCGAACCTCCCTACCACCTTCGCAAGTCTCGTAGTGTGCTAGCACTTGCGGTTTTGCCATAAAAACCCAACTATTGCTTCCCTTGTTCACCCTAAATGGTTTCCAAAACAGTGAGTATTTCTCACTTTGGGTGTGAGAGACATGAGAGAGATAGAGAGAAATGTGTTGTTAACTTAATAAAATGTAAAGCAAAAATTGTTATATATATTTTCCAAAAATAAATAATCAATTTCATTTAACTTTATCAAATAAATCAAATGATATTGGAGCCAAATCCATAAAGTTTCCCTCCAAATGCATTTACACTTTATGTCAGTCCATCACTATTCACATCAACTTTAAGTCATATCAACTTTAAGTCATGTCTTTCAATCAATCAATCACATCAATCAATCACATCACTCAAAGTGACATTTGATTTGACGCTTGATGTGACGAATGATTTGACGCTTGATGTGACTTGCGTCACCGCACTCGCATTCGAAATACGAATGCGCTCGCAATCACAATCGGGCTCGGGCTCGCTAATTCCAAATTAACGATTTTTCCGTCGCGTCGTAATTAAATGATTTCGCCTAGCGAATTCACTATTCACGTCGCTAACGAATTAATTCTAAATTAATTCGTTCGCCCGAATTAAAATCTAATTTTAATTCCGCGTCGAAATCTAATTTCGTTTAATATATCGAATATATTAATTTACCGATTAATTCCAAATTAATCGTTATCTCTCTCTAGACGATATTTTATCCTAGATAAAATATCTCCGTAATTAATCTTAGATTAATTTTCTCTTCTCAATATAATCCCAGATTATTCAAGAGTGCGAGTTATGCGTCATCGGTGGATTATCGGGAAGGGACCCATGAGATCCCCGGATAAGTGGCAGTAAATACGGTCGTCGGAGTATCCGAATCACATACGTACCAAGTACTACGTTCTACCGATTTACGAGACAAGGTCGACTCCTAGTAAAGCACCAAGTCTACCCAATTCTCCGGACATATCCATTTAAGAATATCAAAGATCTGTATCAAGCGTAGTATACAATTGTATTGTGTATCGGCCCAGTATCGGATAGTCACTTGCTAGGGCTGGGGCTGGATAAGTGTCTGCCCCGTCCGAAGCACATGTCGGATGTCTGGTAACTAGTCTCTATAATCGGATATTCATGACCTGGTCATAATATCCCGATTGGATGTGCATCACTTAAGAGCACTAATACCGTATCCTGCGTGACATCATCTCCAATATGACTGAAGTGATACTTCCGTCTCGACATCACACCCAATACACTACGACTCTCTGATAAACCCAGAAATGGTGTACGCAGCAGACCGGTTAAAGCCTGTACCACCAAGACCAAAGTCTACCGATTATCGTAAGTATTAGCGATGCAAGTCTCAGGTTAAGACTATACACACCTACCTTGATTTCGGCCTCCCATAGACACATAGTCATAATACCAATGGGATTCCGAGGGGTCTATCCAGAGCGAAGCTGTTTCCCGTACCATCGGTGAAACACGACCTCCTATCGCACTTGCATAAGTATCCAATACTTATATATATGAGAACTATGCCGTTGTGCCCTCACAACGCACACAAGTGCAATACTAGCCTATTCCGCATTATCGATGTCCAGTCTCGATAATACTCCGGCTAGGGATATTTAATGATTAATCCTACGGGCACTGATACTGTCTCATATCATTCTCAGTCCAGGAACTAATCATAGGGACCTCTCTTCATTTGTATATCTATGGTGATCTAATCACAAATGATGAGAGTGCAATTTCCTTGTCACATAGTTAATTTGCTACAACAACACAATGATCTGTGCAAATAGTGACGCTATGGGTCTTTTGTCCAACAATCTCCCACTTGGCACATAGCCAGTCACTCAAGTGTCCCACACCCGAACTATGTACGGTTCGCTCAAATTGCTGAGGAAAGGATTTCGTCAGCGGATTTGTTTGATTATCGTCGATGCGATTTGCACGATCATCACATCGCCACGATGTATGATCCGAACGAATAAGATGATATAGAAGTATATATCTGGATCGTCGATGAGACCTTTAATTCCTTAGCATGTGCTGACGCCTAGCTCAGCTGCTAAAAGAACTATATCTAATCTAATTAGATTTATTTTCGACCCAAATGGCTTCTATTGCTGCCTCAGCTGCAGCAATAATCCGCATTTGTTGTTTATTCGGTAACAGTTATCTTGCTCGGAAGATTTCCAGCTCACTGTCCCGTTATTCAAACTTTATAGTACCACAATATTTAATTGTTTGGAAACTTACAGCAGTGATCCCAGTCACTTCAAGTTCTCCTTCTCCATAGTTTAAGACAACATCTTTAGTTCTCTCAGATACTAACAGATGTTCTTAATCTTCAATCCAGTGACTATCACTTGGATTGACCTGATTGTGACTCCATATGCTCGAAGCGTATGAGACACCCTATCAAGTACATTTTAAATGTACAATTTCCCAGAGAGTGTTAACAACTCCAAATCTATCCCAGTAGATCTTTATTCCTTGAATAAAGGTTGTTACTCCCCAGAATTCTACGGAGAATTTCTATGAAAGAATATCTATGAAAGCCAAGCTTTCACCAATTGCTTTATGGGAATTTCATTGTCAGTGTCCTCCCACTAACCTCCATATATACACAAGAATTATTTCGTTTAGAGTCAAATCATAAACCATTATGATTATTTCAAAACGTCAGTTCCAAGAACCTTATGCTTGCTTCAATCCAAACATGGATCGAATAACCCGCAAACCTTGTTTGTCGGTTATACAAAATCGTCAGGATGTTGTAAGCATCCTCCAAAAGGTTTCCTTTTCAGGAAAGCGATTTTGATCTACAACTGACACATTTCATAAATGAAATATACAGTTATCAACAAGCATCTTCAAAATGGATTTACCATGGCAATAGGTAAAAGGTTGAACCGTTATTAACACAATGTGATAACGATACCTTTCCGTCAAAAGCCCAGCTTTGTACGTGGTATGTTGCCTTCCATGTATGTCTTCCTTGAAGACGTTTAATGTACCAATAGGCACAATGCCTTGTGGTACAACAACTAGTATCCAAAATAGTTGTTATACATGGAATCCATTTCGGACTCATGGCACTTTGCCATAATAGGGAGTCGATACCTCGTATCACTTCCTCAAAACGTAGTCGGATGGTAACACCTCCATAAGATTAACATCTTTATGGGGTGAGATCAGAAACCCATACCCTAGGTTGTTTTCTAACTCTATCTGATCTACTAGTTTCTTATGTATTGAAGATTAATGGTATAGATTCATCATAGATGAACTATTTGTGTTCCATTAAGGACTTCGTGTCTTGAACAGTATTACTACGATTTTCATCGAGTATCACTATCCTCCTACTGACCACTGCATATCGGTATTCCTCTCAGGAAAAACCGCATGGTGAGTAACAATCACATTGTTCTCATGTGAGATTTACAAGTACTATACTTAAGGTTTCCCTTAGGATAACCTATTGACACTTATCCAATTTGGGTCTTTTAGTTTGGTATCATCCAAACGTTATGCCTGGCATACCCAAATTATCAGGAATGAGAAACCCCGTTTCTTTCATGTTCATATCCTATATGATATCTGTCAAACAGATTAATATGGAACCTTATTCTAAATAAGTTTTGCACTGTTAATACATATCCTATTGAAGGAAACAGTAGCTCAGAGCGACTCGTGATAAACTTATCATGTCTAACAAAATTCGATTTTATTTCGGACACACCGTCCAACTGACGTGTCTCGGGAGGAGTCCTCATATGAAAGAATACCGTACTCTTTCATTTACGTATGAAACTTACCGCTTAAGTATTTTCCATTACGGTCTTAATCGTGGCGGAATAATACTATAGCTGATCTGTTTATTCATTTCGTGTCGAAACTTCAAAAGTTTCCGATCTGTGTTCTTCAAAAGAAACACATAAGCACAACGTGATGCCACATCCGTTAAGGTCACGAAATATTCATGTTCACATCTAGTCTAACTAGATATGGGCCCACTAACTTCACCATGAATAGGGCTAACAGATCGGTAGCACTTTTACTATTACCAAGTAAATAGTATTTTAGGTATTTTACCTAATACACTAGATTCGCAGACCTTATTTGAATAGTCAAATCAGTCCTAGTACCCACTCTTCAAAAGTGTGGATATACGAGTCTTGTTTAATTGTGTCCTAGACAACAATGCCACAAATAAGTCTATTGATCAAATCAATTTGAGCTATTTATTTGTCATTTTATATGTTTGAGATTTTATTTATATTCAAAATATAAATTCTGTTATTTACATCTAATGTATTTATCTCAGTATCATCTTTATATATGAAACACTTAGTGTTCTAGAATATAAATGTTTTATCCGCATTGGATTAAAACCTGATAAGAGATAATGTCTCTAGTCAAACTAGTTACTTCATAACATTTCCTAATTTAAGAACATACCCAAAGGGTAGTTCCTTAAACTTAGGTATCTACGGTCGAAACAGCGACTTTCGTCCCGTTTCCGATTCGCAGAGAAATCTCGGCTCGAAGTCAGTATCCTGCTCATAGCGGATTCTGAACATCAATACTTATATTTTATGTACCACACTAAGTATTTAAAATCCAATTTCAATACTAGTAGTGAACATAACTTTGACAAATATTTTTAAAGTTAGAGCCTCGCCCTTTCTTTAATTCCTTCGTGTCTTCCATATCCAAATGGTAGTCACTTTGGGATATGTCAATTATCTTTTCAATATTTCACAATCCTTTGGCCAAGCCTTGGGTTTCGGAATATCGAAATGATGTGCACCTTGTGCAACTTGCCCAATTGAAAACTTTAACTTCTCTCCACTAGAATAGTCAAATCAATTCTCTAAGAATATTAATTGCAATTTAATACTTTAAATCTAAAGATAGATTTATGATTAGTATATTAATTAAGCACTAAAGTCATCATCACATAAATCTTCCAAAGATTTTATGCTCCACTATTGCTTAATTATGGGCTAAGTCATAATAAGTTATTTTATCAAATAAATTAACCTATTATTAATTCCCAATTGAAAATTAAATCTTTTAAAATATTCAACTTTTCAATTCTTTCTTGATTTCAATAGTCCCACTATTTAATCAATTTAATAAGGTACTATTTATTATAATGTACAATAATCCAATTATTTAATCAACTATAATTTTAATTCAATTATATTGATTACTATAATCCAATTATAAAATCAACTATATATTGAATGAGTTTGTATATAGTCCCATTATATATATTTTTAAAACAACATAAAATATTAGTCCAACTAATACTTTTGATTAATAAGACGAGTAAAATATAGATGAGCGCGTTTAGCGAGTATTCGAACGAATGTTGCAAATTCAATACTTGCCTCCCACTTTTTCGTCGAGCCTCTAACCCTCTGTCGAGTACTCGGGAAACCGTGTGTTTCCTAGTGGGCTAGGATCCCGTTAAATGTCACACAATCTTGACTTTGGCCAACAAATTGTATGACAATTAACTAGGTAGATCTCGAAGATCAATTGGATCTCATCCAACTCCTAGATCCAGTAGGTGGACATCCAAGTCCCAAACATATATCTAATATATGCCTATATATCGAATATATACCCTAACCTTTTTCCTCTGAATCAACTAGGCATTGGCTTTGGCACAACAAACCTAGTGATCCCAGTCAAGCGCGGACCCATTGACATGGAAGCTTCGTAATCAATGTCTATGGACAAGAAGTGGTCTTGACTTTGGCCAACAAACCACAACTTGGACACGACACCGATATGGAACAAAGCCTCGTGATTAAAGCACATCTTCGACGGACAATGGCTTGACTTTGGCCAACAACCCCTGCCAATCTCGGATCTTGAGCAAGAATCACTCAATGAAAGGAAAATAAACGCTTGATATTAACGAGGGTTTTTCGCGTGCAAATTGGCTACCAATTTAATTATCTTTGTTAAGGTCTCATCATCATACACCTTAAACATGCATTCTAAATACATAATAAAGCGCATATGAAAATAAATAATAATGATATGCTGATGGATACTTTACACATTGATCCTAGATCAAATCTCTCACTTTCTCACTCATGCTAGCACTAGTATTACTTCTACCCGTTACACTACACTTCTAAAGAAACCTCATATACATAGAGGGGAATATGTGAGAAGAGAATACAAAGAGAATGAAGGTGATAAGGTTGGACACGCAGGTCCAATTTAATAAATCGAATTTATTACAACAATTTCTAAAATTGCCCACCCATCTAATATCCATCCGATATACATTATTCATTCAACACAACCACGTATTCACACACATAAGCATGCTATCAATCAATCTAATCAAATTAATTAATCTGATAATTAAGTGATCATCCAATGTTCAAACAACGATTTGATTTTGTTCGAGTCAAACTCGTTTTTGCGAATAAGTACTTGAAGTACGAATTCATGAATTAAATTAAACTACATTATTAAATCTAATTTAACATGTACTTAATACTAATTCACTATTCAATTCCAAATTAAACATTACACTTTATTAATAAACCTTTTACGATTTAAATTCCAAATTTAATCGTAACGCGTCTCAAAGACCGATTAACGTCCAACGTCAATTCAATTAAAGTCCAATGGGCTTTTAATTGATTTGTTAAAGCGTGGACTTTTGGTCAACTCGGGTCAAACCGATAACCAAAGTCCAATCCGGGATTTACCCCATAAGCCCAAATCAATCTTGGCCCATTAGGCCCAATTAAACTTTAAAGGTTCATTAAGTCGCATTTGGGCTTTATGGTTAAGGTTTTGGCCCAATTGGATCCAATCCACTTGGCCTAAACCCAACTTGATAAAATCAAGCCCAATAGGCCCAATTACAACATTAGAAGCCCAAATCCAATTTAAGGCCTAAATAACTAAATCACATGAATCCAATTCCGCAACTTAATTACCTAAAGTGCATTACATGATTAATCACCTAAATCAATATTTCTAAAACACTTAATTAGTCCAATTAATCATGCTAAACATCATCATCACATGTCCAACACATAAATGAAAAATCAAACCCATATACATGCTCAATGCTCTCGGCCAAGGGAGGATTTTGTGTCCGATTTGGTTTCAATCCAATCGAACCCACAATCGACATTAAATCAACAACCTAAATGATTTCATACACATCCAATTGTTCAAAATCAAAAAACCAAGACTTTATAGGGCAATGTAGATTCGGCCAAGGTGAAGGTATTAGGGGTTTTTGTTCAATTCAAAATTAATCCAATTCAATCTCAATCAACATCATCCTACTTCATTACAACTCATCCAATGAATTAATATGAAAAATTCCAAGAATTCTAACACCATTACCATTCGGCTAAACTTAACATTTTTGGGCAAAATTGATCCAATCACATTTTCTTGAAATTGATCAAATCAATCTTCAATTCAACATATATTAAACATGCTCAATCATCCAATTTCACAAAATCATGCTCAAATACAAAATACCCAATTTTAAGCCCTACATTTTTCATGCTTGAACCTAAGCTCTGATACCATTGTTGGTAATTAATCTAGGTCCCAAGATCAAACAAGACATGAAATACATGTGTGAATACATCAACGGAAGGTAGCGGAATACTCACATCGATCGGTTGAGTCGATTTGGAGACGAATGAAGCCCAAAATCCTCACTGCCATTCACGCCCACTGCAGCAGTCCACTGCCTCAATTTTTCAGTTTTGAGCTGAGGAAACAGAGCTCCAAGACTCGTCCGACGGATCCCGGCTCATGGGCGAACCTCCCTACCACCTTCGCAAGTCTCGTAGTGTGCTAGCACTTGCGGTTTTGCCATAAAAACCCAACTCTTGCTTCCCTTGTTCACGCCTAAATGGCTTCCAAAACAGTGAGTATTTCTCACTTTGGGCGTGTGAGAGACATGAGAGAGATGAGAGAGAAATGGTTGTTAACTTAATAAAATGTAAAGCAAAAATTGATTATATATATTTTCCAAAAAAAATAATCAATTTTCATTTAACTTTATCAAATAAATCAAATGAATATTGGAGCCAAATCCTAAAGTTTTCCCTCCAAAATACTACTTTATGTCAAGTCCATCCATGTTCACATCAACTTTAAGTCATATCAACTTTAAGTCATGTCTTTCAATCAATCAATCACATCAATCAATCACATCACTCAAAGTGACATTTGATTTGACGCTTGATGATGAATGATTTGATGCTTGATGTGACTTGCGTCGCCGCACTCGCATTCGAAATACGAATGCGCTCGCAATCACACTCGGGCTCGGGCTCGCTAATTCCAAATTAACGATTTTCCCGTTGCGTCGTAATTAAATGATTTCGCCTAGCGAATTCACTATTCACGTCGCTAACGAATTAATTCTAAATTAATTCGTTCGCCCGAATTAAAATCTAATTTTAATTCCGCGTCGAAATCTAATTTCGTTTAATATATCGAATATATTAATTTACCGATTAATTCCAAATTAATCGTTATCTCTCTCTAGACGATATTTTATCCTAGATAAAATATCTCCGTAATTAATCCTAGATTAATTTTCTCTCTCTTCAATATAATCCCAAATTATTCAAGAGTGGGAGTTATGCGTCATCGGTGGATTATCGGGAAGCGACCCATGAGATCCCTGGATAAGTTGGCAGTAAATACGGTCGTCGGAGTATCCGAATCACATACGTACCAAGTACTACGTTCTACCGATTTACGAGACAAGGTCGACTCCTAGCAAAGCACCAAGTCTACCCAATTCTCCGGACATATCCATTTAAGAATATCAAAGATCTGTATCAAGCGTAGTATACAATTGTATTGTGTGTATCGGCCCAGTATCGGATAGTCACGTGCTAGGGCTGGGGCTGGAAAGTGTGCCTCGTCCGAAGCACATGTCGGATGTCTGGTAACTAGTCTCTATAATCGGATATTCATGACCTGGTCATAATATCACGATTGGATGTGCATCACTTAAGAGCACTAATACCGTATCCTGCGTGACATCATCTCCAATATGACTGAAGTGATACTTCCGTCTCGACATCACACCCAATACACTACGACTCTCTGATAAACCCAGAAGTGGTGTACGCAGAACCGGTTAAAGCCCTGTACCACCAAGACCAAAGTCTACCGATTATCGTAAGTATTAGCGATGCAAGTCTCAGGTTAAGACTATACACACCTACCTTGATTTCGGCCTCCCATAGACACATAGTCATAATACCAATGGGATTCCGAGGGGTCTATCCAGAGCGAAGCTGTTTCCCGTACCATCGGTGAAACACGACCTCCTATCGCACTTGCATAAGTATCCAATACTTATATATATGAGAACTATGCCGTTGTGCCCTCACAACGCACACAAGTGCAATACTAGCCTATTCCGCATTATCGATGTCCAGTCTCGATAATACTCCGGCTAGGGATATTTAATGATTAATCCTACGGGGACTGATACTGTCTCATATCATTCTCAGTCCAGGAACTAATCATAGGGACCTCTCTTCATTTGTATATCTATGGCGATCTAATCACAAATGATGAGAGTGCAATTTCCTTGTCACATAGTTAATTTGCTACAACAACACAATGATCTGTGCAAATAGTGACGCTATGGGTCATTTGTGTCTAACATAACCGACCATAAAGGCGGTATCTAATTAATTCAGGTTTTAAGATAATTTATATGTTATAAAATAAGGGAGATTAATCTAAATTATTATCATAAAAGTTTCACTTTTCACCACAGGAGAAAGAAGTTACCTACTCATACTTAAATGAAAACAGACAGAATTTTATTACTAAAAATAAAAAAAAATACAAGAAAATTGAAATTAAACACACAATACACTCTTTTCTAAGTTTTACATAGAAATCCTAGAAGAAAGCATGAGTTTTACATCAAATTTGGCATACTATTTATAGGAATTTATAAAGGCTTCCAACAATTTCTCCACCAAACATGCCACCAAACATGACACCAAACATGACATCAAACTTGGCACCAAATCCTCCACCAAACATGCAAGAATGTTTGGTAGAAGTTTGACAATTGTAAATTGTTATTTTCCATGTTTTTTTTTTTTTTTTGATAATGACTTTAATAATTACACATAACATATTTTGGATTTTTGTCATCAATTTCAGTCTTGAAAACTTCATAATTCGAAATTCTTATGAACATCAAAGATGTAGTGCTTTGAGTCTTCTTTCATTTGGAACTTGAATCACCTCAATCCGATATCGGAGTAAAATGTTATGGCCAGAATACAAAAATTACACAAAGTTGAAATTTCTGAAATTGTACTTCGTGAGAACGCCATTTCAAGTTTCCAACCTCCAAAATCCAAATGTCAAGTCCAGTTTTTGCCTTTCTTGTTCCAAATTTCGTCCTGGTTGATTCCATTGAGTACCGATTTTATTTTATATAAAATATATAAAACACATCAAAACGTTCATAAAACTCGAGAAACTATACAAAATATTAAGTAAAATGGGCGGTAATATTGATATATTTTCCGCTCATCAAATTTTTCGGGAGATTTATAAACGTGTTTGCTTGCCGCTTGCCTAGTTTTTCTGCATTGTGAAGGAGCATATGCTCCGGGTTGCCAGACCCAGTTAGAACAGGTCATGAGTGAAGCTTATGCTCATATATACTAGGAAAATTTCCGTCATGGAGTGTGATTTTGAGATTTGTCGGGAGATTCTTGCATTTTGCCCACTTTTGGCTCTTACCGTGCACCTTGCCGCAAAGTGGGGGTGTTGTAGAAAGACATCAAGATGAGCTTGTCCAGGGACGAATTTTAACTCAAAGTCACTTATATTATTGATTTATTGACTCGTTGAAAGAGTTCCTGGAATCTCCTCGTAATTTAGATTTTAGAGATGAGTGTGACCACTCAAGCGCTAGGTGTGTGTATACTGGTGAAACTTGTGCACACACCTAGCGCTTGAGTGGTCTTTAAAACCTCCTTTTTTTGGGGGGGGGGGGGAAGCTAGGTGAGCCTTGGAGTGTCCAAGTGAGCTTCGGTGTTCTAGGGACTTTAGCCGTGAATCCTCTCGCCCTTAGATGTTCTTTGTACATCATGCATTGTAATGATAGAGTTCCTATTAAAATACAATATTTTTATATCCAGCTGTGTTGTTTATTTACCGGATCTCGAGGTAGTGCATGCCCGCTTTCACAGGCTTTGAGATAGATTATTAACTTCCGTAACTTGTCGCTATAAGGGTCGGTAGACATCAAAAACATGAAATTTGAGTGCATGGGCTGTGGGAAGGCTATCTTACAAGGCGTGATTATTGGTAAATGCTGCACGAGCCGGAATTTCCGCTATTGGAAATGTCAGCCCGTAACATTGGGCCTGAAGGGTTTTTTTTTTTATTCATTCTGAGTGGTAGGTGTACATGGACCCACGCTTGTGCGGGCTGGCGCTTCTCCACAGGTTTTGCTTTCGAATGAGGTTTGGTGGGGTTGTGCTCGCATGTAGGCTCATTTTTTTTTCTCTCTTGTTCTGGTCGCGAAATTATTGCCAGGCTTAAATCCATGAGCAGTATCTTTTATTTTGTTATGTGAGCTTGGCTCATTGGCTGTTTGTTGTTCTGGCATCTGGGGATTGTATTCTAGTCTTCGACTATACCTTTCTGGTTTTATTTTGTTTTTGTACATTTCGTTTTTGGAATAAATTTTGAAATTTTCCCAAAAAAAAAGGGTTGGTCCTGATCTTCTGCAACTTGAATTACATGAACTAAAGTAAATCCCACAGCTTGCAATCCCATTGTGAATATAGAAGCGACAATTGGTGCAGTGAATGTGTAGCTTTAGCTCAAGTAGTATGAATAAGCCCAACTTAGCCTTCTTGATATTCTTAGCTCTTAACCTAATAGTAGGCCCATCTAGAATATGTAAAATGATCTTAAGCTTCTTGGTTAGCAATACTTGGCCCAAATGCTTGATCTGCACTTGAGTTCATAACTTAATTTCCATCATTAACATATCCGACTTCTCTTATATTATTAGTTGAAATCGGTGTACAAGATTCCGCTATAAGTAGGGCATGAGGAAGGTTATAGTGTACGCAGTCTTATCCTTATTTATTATCGAGAGCAGTCTTATCCTTATTTATTATCGGGATGTTGTTTTCAGAGTTTGAATCCGTGACCAAATAGATAATAAGTTAGTATTTGACCATCGTATTCTTCATTTTCATTGAAATTCACCTCAAATAAAACAACTCGATCAATTTTATATTTTGTATATTGGTTGGTCGTGTCCTCTATTTTCTATTCAATGTAACAAAATGTTGATCATTTGACAGGGTTCCTGAGATTGTATTATGGCATATACCAAATAAGCTTATAAGAAGGTTTATCACTTTAGCTCCATGGTTTGGAGTAAACAAGCCTTGGGTGGGTTCCATTAATAAGGAACTAAAACGGGTATAATGGAAATTCTTGTCAAGAGATCTTCTGTGTCAAGGTACGATCATAAAGGGAATCGCTTATTTTTGCAGATCGACAGGTACCTACATAGCATTATGCATGTAAAAGTGCCATTTGATTCTGGAAACTCAAGAAAACTATGTCTAATACATTGACAAGCATGTCCAGTAAATGAATCAGATAGTACTCAACCATGATTTCTTGATTTGAGCTAGCTTGGAAAATGATTATAGCTCTATTAAGGTCTTTAGTGGGCTGTGTTAGTTGTTATGAGCCTCTGTAAACTTGGATCACTGCAGATGAATACCCAGCAAGCCTGTCCCTGGCCGAAAAGTTAAAACTCAAATCTATTGGGAATCCCTTTTTTATTTCTTAAAAAATCGCATAAATGTAAAACAAAACCACTCTAAAACCTGATGTGATATGAGCGGGATTTGAACACCAAATGTCTTATAACACACCAAGAGATTTTGCTTGCTGAACCAACCTACCAGTTTTTTTAATGCCATTTAAAACTAAAAGAAAAGTAAATTTTTATGCATGTTTAATATTTGGAAAACCGTATCTAGAAATGTATGCTTGTCTGTTGCTCCTTGAATTGGTACATAAAGCTTTTAGAAAATATTGGATCATCAAATGCAAAAAAATCTACAATACAATGGAGTTATCACGTCAATAATTCAATAATTTTTGTCATGTATGTTAAATTATTAAAAAATAACTAAAAATATAAATATTAAATCACACATATCATTTATTAATTTGTTAGTAATGTCACGTCATCCTATACCTCCGTTGCACTGAAGAATTACTCATGAAATGGATAAAGATTTTCTATATGTTGAGTATTATTTTGAAAAGATGGGAAAAAAAAAAGAGAGAAGAAGACCTTGAATGAGAACACTGAAACTTTCATTAAGATAATACTGTGTTGGGAAAAAAAGTGTTGTGATGATGCAATGGTTTCCCTTTTTATTTTATTATTTTTATTATTTATTATTTTTATTTTTGTTAAACCCTCTTAGTAGGGACCAAGACAGATGAGTGGCTCTGAAACTGAAAATGAAGCAATGGCTTTTGTTTTGCTTTAGTGCCTGCTAATGGGTCCCTATTGAATTGTGATGCTTTCACATGGATATGCATGCAGTGTTTGTTAGACATAATTAACCATGGATTGGACTTTTGCTACCCCTGTCAAAATCTATGGCTTTGCTTTCCTAGACATACTGGTTATGGTGGCTATTGAAATTAGCCTATAGGTTCTAGAATTCTGGGGATAACGCAACAGCCGTTACTCTCTTAAGGCATGGATAAGAATACAAAATGATAAAGTGTTAATTTGATATCCGTTTGGTTATGAGTTCGAACACGTTCCCAAAGGATATGGTTTGGTGGTGTAGGGTTCAGGATCTCACCTTGAGGTTTTGGGTTTGAATTTAGAGAGTGCGTTTATTGTAAGAGTCTGGGACAACAATGGATTTTACTTGCTCCGCTTAAACCTGGAAGGGGTGGTTTGACGGTAGAGTTTCCAACGATTTCAAAAAAATTAACGTCAAAATATTTAGCAATAACCTTATCCACTGGTTACAATCTTTCCTAATGCTATATCCTCCTCAATAATAACCTGTTTTTAAGTGGTTCTTCATGCTTACCATTTCTTTAAGTGATTGTTTTTACTCCTGTTTTAATTCTTTTTTCCTTTTGTTCAGCCGCTGTATAGATTATTAAATTCAACAAGATTATTCAAAACAAGCCAAGAAAATTTTTTAATCATGAATCTTCGTTTTTCTTTTCTTTTCTTTGCAATATCATTATCAAAATGAGAGTTTAATCAATGTTGGCAGATGGGTGTGTGCATGTAGTCATAATGACAGAGAAATAGTAAATTATTATGACTTTTTTACCCCTAAAAAAATGTTATTTTCCATTTTTGGCAATTTATGTGAAGTTCATCATTGTTGACAAGTAATTAAAGAATTTTTTTTTGAATCGTTGGAAACTCCGCCGTCAAATTATTCCTTCCGGGTTTAAGCGGAATATGTAAAATTCCCTACTGTCTTAGGCTATTACAAGAAACGCACACTCTGAATTCGAACCCAGGACCTCAAAGTGAAATCTCGAATCCTATACCACCAAACCACGTCCCTTGAATACAAGTGATTAAAGCATGCATCTGCTGCAATTGCAATTTTATTATTACTGTACATTATGATAACAAGTTAGCTACTTCCTTTTCCTTCCATGTAATGATGATTAGTTGATCTGAGTTGTATATTCTTTTCTATCAAAGTTAATTTCATCATTATCAGAATTTAGAGAGAGATTATTCTCATCATTCTATTTTTTATCTGCTTTTGATCAGATCGAGCAAAAAATATAAAATATAAACTAAACAAAAGTTTTTTCTCACCATTTGAGATCGATTACATAAATCATTTAATGTTATTATGATATATCCTGAATTATTGTCTCATTAAACTCGATAGCATTTAAGTTTATCTTTATAGTTTTGTTTCCATGTCAGATTAGGCAAAAACATGAACCAGAAGTTATTAAATGTTTATTTATTCATGGCAAGTATGGAATGTTTCATTCTGTTACTCTAAAATCTTGCTTAATTAAAGACAAACCTCAGTCATTGATGCATGACTCTACTTCTTCGGGCCATGGAACAGCTCAAAAGCTATATTACTTCTTTCCCTTGAGATGGTATTATTATCACAAGGGCAACTCAAAGCAGCCTAAGAAAAAGTTTTACAAAATTCTTTAGTTTTTCTTGGGACCTCAACAGCTCAAAAGCCACATTACCCTCACAATGCAGGCTATATTTTGAAGGCAAGAAGAAATAAAGTTGCTATTTTTTGGAATGATTGATGGTCAAAATTTGGTTTAATTGATAAAGTTGTTGAAGGCATGTATAATTTGAGCTTCTTATGGGGGATAGTGGGACCTAATTAATATCAATTATAATAACTTATGGGGTATGGTAAGAAAATTCTTGTTTAACCCCACAAATTAAAAGTTTTAGATTACAATAAATGCCTTTTTTTCCTGAGGCTGAAGAAAAAGCACTTTCAACTGCTATCAGGCAGCAGTCCCCACCTTGGAAATATATTAGATTCATTGCCTTATAGACACACATTTTTAGTAAGGCACTGTTACTTTAAACAGCATGAAACTTAATTCAAAACATTTATTGAAAGCTGCCCTCACAGTAATATAAGGTTTTTGCCTACTGTATTGCAGAGAGATGGATATTTTCCTGGTAATTATCACTATTTGTTTATCATCCGATACGAGTTTAAGCGAAATAGGTAAAATTTTCCGTTGTCCCAAATTCTTTCAAAAAACACACCCATGGATTCAAACTTAAGATTTGGACAACCAAATCATAAACCTTATACCATCAAGCTACACCATTTGGGAACGTAATTACTACTTTTTTTTTGAAATCGTTGAAAACCCATCGCCAAACCACACATTCCGAACTTAAGCGGAGCAGGTAAAACCCTCGATGTCCAGGCTCTTTCAAAATATTTTCTTATTCCCCTGATCTTAAAATTTTAACGATAAATAATTTTTATTTAATAGGTAAAATGAGATTTTCAATGAAAGTTTTTTCCTTGGTTATCAATGGTAATACAGTATTATGAAAGATATAGTGAGTAAATGGCAAATCTCAAAAGTTCTCCCTTTTTTGAATGGGTGGTTGATATTTTTCCTTATATATATTTTGGGTTTTGCTACTTATTCTCCTTCAATTTTCGTAATATTTCGATATCTCAATTATGTCGAAACTTTTATTTAAAAAAAAAAAAAAAATTATTTCGTAGTTGGGATGAATCTTTCTATGAAATTTTGACTATCATTAGTGTAATTGGATATTATAAAAATTATAATTGATATATGTTTGGGGAAAATCGGACATCTGACACGCAGCTGACAACACCTAGAAGGGGATTTAGAGCTATCATTAGGGTTTTATCCGGGATCGCTTCAGAATCTAACTACATGAAGCCCCTTACCAGAGTCTGACCTAGAAGCCCCTATCAGAATCTGAATTCAGGACCTCCCATCAAGGTCTGAATTCAGAACTTCTCGACATAACATTTATTTCAGACTCATCTATAGAAAAGACAAGTAAGGATTGCGAGAAGAATTGGCCCATGATATCAACTTCATAATAACGTAAATCCTTTAAATAAGGAAATAGCCAGGAAAATGATTGACTTCCATTTCTTTAAGCTGGAGACTCGCCCATGATAGGGAAATTCCGAGATTCTAGGGATTGGGCCAGTTAATGAGAAACATGAATGAAATGTAACCGCTGTCAGTTTATTTTCCTTGAACGAAGTGTTATAAATAGGTCGAAAAACCCTAGAACGATGGATCTTTTGATAACCAATCAGTAATAAGAGCATTTTTTGTATCAATTATTGTGTATTTTTTATTTGATCTTATTGTTTGTTTGTTAAGTTAATTGCACAAACAATTGGCGCCGTCTGTGGGAAATCACTGAGACAAAAAGTTGTGTTTACGGTTTCCCGCAATCATTAAATCCAAAAAAGTTCGCTCATTCACTCAACCAAACAAAAATAACCCCAAGGAACAAGGAGTGTAGAATCTATGCATCCGCTGCTCACCAGGATGAAGAAGTACCCAACCACCTGATACCTACGATGGACATCTCGTCAATCAGGAATAAGATGATGATGAAGCAGATGGAGGACCAACTGCAGGCCATGAAAAAACAGTTCCAAGAACAACTGTAAGTCATACAACAAGAAAATCGGGCGTTCAAAGCCTCGATCTAGAGGTCTAGCCCCCAGTAAAGATATTGGGAAGGAAAATGAAGGAGTCTCCGTCGAAGACCTCCTCAAGGAGGGACGAGCAAAAGAACACCATGACGAAAGAACCCAATGGAAGAGCCTCATCAGGATCTATGACGCAGATTCCAGTGCAGAGGGTTCTGAGAATCAAGATGGGACGTGGAGAGAGGTGAAACATAAGGAGAAAGACAAAGACCTGTATGTGAGTCGTCGCAAGAGAGACATCCATTGGAAGGAAAATTTTGTTGATGAGAAACTAGTGGTGGCAATAGCGAAAAAGATCAGGGGCATTCGGGTGCAGACCCTAATAGATCTTGATGACATGGGGATTATAGGGATATCCACCTCCCCATTCCAGGAATGAATTGAAGAGGAGCTGAAACCCTGAGACTTCACCCCATCGAGCTTCAAAAAATACATTGGGAAGTCAGACCCAATCACTCACCTAGTCCAGTGTCGACAGAGGCTCTCGCTAGAAACCACAACGAGGCTCTAATATGCAAGATGTTCGTCACCACCCTTGCTAGCAATGCCCTTTTCTCGGTCCATATGGAGTTTCAAAGACCTGAGGTGAAATTTCATCGAGCAGTACCACGAAAACTATCCCACCGAAGTTACTATGGCAGACCTGCAATTGGAGCAGAGGTACGACGAGCCCTTTAGGCAGTATTTACAGAGGTTTGTTGATAAAATGAACACCGTCAACAACCTAGACTCAAAGTTAGCAGCAGCCTTATTTGTTAGATGATTGGTCAGCATGTCATACATCCATAATGAGTTCCTGAAGACACCCTCATACGACATGTCAGAAGTACGGACCAAGGCCGATGGCCTGCTCAAGGTAATGGAAAATAGGACAATGATGTCTCAAGCTGTTACAATTGCGGTAGCAGATCAACGTCGCAGTAGTAGAACCAGAAACAAGAAGAGTCAGAGCTCGAGGAAAAGAAAGTTAGTGAGAGACAAGAAATGAGTTAGGACCTCAGAAGATATTGAGGGAAATTGAAGTATGAGTCCGAGCCAAAGCGATCGAGGTGGGAAAAAGACTGAATGTTGTATGAATTCACCCTACCACATGAGTAGATCTTCCATAAAGTGAAAAACCAATGGCAGTTAAGGGAACCAAAACTGATAAAAGTGCCAAAAGAGTACTAGACAAAAGGTTGCACTGTGAGTTGCATAGGGAAGTAGGACACACCACTACTAGATGTAAGAACTTATACCAGTACTTGAAAGTCATTATGAAAAAAGGCAAGTTGTTGGAGTACTTGCAAGGGAAAAGCTAGTTGGAAGCCGAAGCTCTACCGTGGGAAGACAACTACCAGAAACATCAGAACCAGAGAATTCCTATTAAGGTCTGACACGACAAAGAAAACTCTGATGTATGGTCAAAAAATCCATCAGAGCATAAAGTTTCTAGATGTCATACCCTAAAGAGGGAATTCCTACCAGGGTCTAACACAAAAAAGAAAACTCGAATGTATGGTAGAAAAATCCATCGGAGCAAAAAGTTTATGGATGTCAGACCCTAAAAAGGAAATGCCTAATAGGGTTTGACACAACAAAGAAAACTATGATGAATGGTAGAAAAACCTATTGGAGTATGAAATTTCCACCAGTTAGACCCCAAAGAGGTCACGCCTAACAAGGTCTGACAAGGAATGACGACTTTGATACATGATAGAAAAACCCATCAGAGCACCAAGTTGTTGGATCCTAAAGAGCAAATGTCTGTCAGGGTCTGACGAGAAAAGAAAAAGAAAACACTAATACATGGTTAATAAACCCGTCAGAGCATGAAGCTACAAAAACACCAAACCCCAAAGAAGTGCCGATCAGAGGTAAGATGAGGGGGGACCAAATTCGACATATTAGGTATGGATTTTCGGGTCCCCAGAGGCAACCTATCAGGTTATGGCAAGCGTAGAACGTCATGCCAAACAAGAAAGAATAAAATGCGCAAAGTGTAAGACCAATTGAAGAACTAAGATCATCATCAAACAAAATGTTATATTTCATTTATGTATTAAAATGGAAATACAGGTTGTTAATACAAAGTACAAGTTTGTGCAACACATATTTTATTACAACTTATTTGTATGAAATAAAAATCCATTAGGACACTAAGTACAGGAAATAAGGGGAAGACTCATCTCCATTTCCAACGAATCTGACACTAGGCGTCCTCGAATTCCTCAAAAGAGACTTGGCTCTGAAACCTCTATTTGGAGATTTTTTTAGCTGTATCACGGGTATAAAATGACAGCAGAACGATGAGTCATCTGACGGTTAACAACTTCTGTCCCATAATCTCAAAAGCACAAGAATACCATTCCTTGCCACCATCTCCCCCGGAGCCTTGATCAAACTCAGACTCAAAAAGAGAACTCTCCGAGTGATATACAACTGGGGACATCTCTGAAAATTTTAAAACCTTTTTTGCAACGTTTGGCAGAATAACTTCTCAAAATTTACATAGCAGGCATGGTGGAATGGGGAGACTGCAACAGACTCAGGGGAAAAAAACCTTGTATATCAGGAGGTGCCAACATCCATAGTCGATTCTGGAACAAAAGAGATATGACCTCCCTTATACTTAACCGCCCAACGTCATCTGAAGCCTTAAATACGGGGTGACCGAGCCCATCAGTTTCATAAGGCTGACGTCTTGCCTCAGCTGTATACTCTATCACCCTACTACTGAAGATGAACTTCTGCGAATGAGGGTCATGCTCCTCCAATTGAATACGTTCAGGATGGTGCACTAGAGTGTGCGCCAACCTTCGCAAGGGGCTAATATTTGATATTGACGTCCTATTTACAGATATTACAAAAAAAAGACGTGAAAAGAAAGTACTTATTTTATTTATATGGCAAAAGAGTACATATTACATAGCAAAACAAGGGCGCTCGAAGGCCAAGTACATTTAAATGCAACATATTATTTCATGAGTTCTTTTATAGAATCAGAACCTGCCAAAGTAGTGGCTGCATTCTCTGAAGTAGAGGGAATTGGAAGATCAGATGAAGAGGGCTCCAGAGTTGAGGTTGTTAGATCTAGTAGAGCAATGGGGCCTTCGAGTTCCAGAGGGGCGAAGAAAACCTCAGGATTAATCACAACTAAAGGCGCCTTTAAAAGAAGGACGTCATCCGAAGGAGCTCGAAAGAAGTCAGTATCAGTCTGGACATGAGGGTCAACATCTGAAGATTCTGCCGCATATTTGGAGACCAGATCCTTCTCAGTTTATCCCTTTACATATAGAAATTCAATTCGGAGGCCCTGAAATTTAATGTAGAAGTCCGGGTTATAGTTACGATCCGTAACCCCAGCCACTCATCACAGTCGTCGGGACCTCCTTGATAACCTCTGTCAACAAGATCCTTGACATGATCCAACCAGCTCAAGTGATAGCATCTTGAGCTATTCACCTGACTGATGGCATTATACCAGGCATGAGACTGGGTAATGAAGAGATAAAGCTCGGCCCGACGACGATCGTCTGCCCATTGAGCTAATCATTTAGCTTGGAGATCTCCAAGATCATAGTAGTATGCCTGAAAATGAAGTCTTCTCGTTGCTTCCAGGTCACATCCAACTCCTACAAAAAGGTAACAAGTCAGAAGAAGAGGACAACATAAGAACCAAAATAAAATTCAGAAGTTCCAGAGGATAGAACAATATCTACCGAAGCTTCTCCCTTTCGCCAACAGCTGTGGCTAGCTTTGTACGATAGTCTTGATTCTGAATTTTCAGCTGGACCAACTCATCCCTAGCTGCCACAAGTTCTGATTGGGCGACGAGCAGAGCAGATGAGTCTTTCTTGCGAGCCTCTGCCTCATGCTCCATTTCCTTCTTCATCGACTTCATTCATTTCAAGGCCTTGGCCAGCTCATTCCAAGTCTATTGGAGGCGATCCTCTGCTAGTTGAAGTTGTTGGGTTGCACACATGGCACTGATTCCGCTAAATTATAAGATACGCTTATTGACGACAGAAGTTTGGAGCAGAATGGGAGGAGTCGATGAAGCGTACTGACCCTAGTAAGTTCTGAAACTCATCAGTATCAAAATCAAGGACACAACTTGGGTATAGTAGTGGCATATGCGATGCAACAGGGGCTGGCAGAGGTCCAGAGGTAGAGGCAAATAATTTGGAAGCATGAGACTTCGAAGTGGAAGCATGGGGTGAAGACATATGTGTAGGCACTGCATTTTTGCATATAAGTCCCGATGATGAGTCTCACATGGAGACACTACCTCTTTAAATTATGGAAGTCGCGGGAAACGGACGTCGGAAGGGAAGAGTCAAGAATTGACATTTTGTTGGATTTAGTTCACTAGTTTAAGCGTCGGGTTCGCTTGTTGGAACTCTGTTTTAAAACATCTCCTTAGCCAAACCCCTGTAAGTCACACACCAAGCCCACACATCACCAAACCACACACCAAGCCCACCAAAATGGACCAAGCCCACGCCCAAGAGACCAAGTCACGCCCATCACATTCCAAAATAAACAAAATCACACATTAAACACATGCCAAAATCAAGACAAATCACATTCCCTAATTAAAAGATACAAATCAAATCTCATCAAATACTTTCCTAATCCACTTAAATTACATTCCCTAATTAAAAAAGATCAAATCAAATAAAATCAAATCATATCCCTAATCAAAAGAGAAGAAATCAAATCAAATTAAAAGACATTCCTAATTAAAAGATATCCCCATAAATACACAAATCCTTTCCCTATTCGCACAAGGATTACCACTCATTTTCCTATAAAAAGAAGCCTAACCCAACCTTAAAACTCCCTAGCTCATTCTTACGAAAACACAAAATAAACCTAGCTCACTCTCACGAAATCAACCCTAATGTTCTAACCCTCCCTCACAAACAGTCCTTCATCACGCCCACTCAGCCGAGACATAAACCTTGATCAAGCAAACGTACCTCACCTCAAAGACCCCACCTTCACAACAAACAAGCATTGACGCCACTGACCAACCTGCCTTCAACCCCACTCACGTTACTAGCCCATAACAACACAGCCACCTGCCCTTCAACTCATCAACAAAAGCCTCATGTTACTGCCTCGCCATAGCCTTCACGCATCCACACGTCTTCACGCCATCAGCCTTCAATTCCCCCACGTAAACAACCTTTTTACACGTCCTAAAATCCCCTTCAAAAGCAGCCTCAATTGATGTATAAAACCCCCTGAAATTGCCCAGTCAAATTACCGCAAAACCCCGCAAACTGCACCTTAAAACTGCCGCACAAACTGCCCAGTTTTCAGCCTTAAAACCACACAAAACAGCAGCCCAATACCCCTTAAAAACTGCACAAAACAACATCCCAATACCCCTTAAAAACCGTACAAAACAGTAGTCTAATACCCCTTAAAAAAACCGCACAAACAGTCCCTTAATACAGTGAAAATAGTGACCCGAAAATACCCTTAAATCCGCAGTGAAACGGAGTAAAAACAGCAGCCCAAACAGTGAAACAGTGAAGGAAAATGTCAAACCAGTGAACCGGAGGAGTTACGGAGCATCAACCATTTCAACAACCGTGTACCGCACTTCCGATAGACGACAAAAGAGGTTAGACCTGAGGGCAACTTCTTTATTTATTATCCTTTATTTTTTTTTTATTACTTTATTTCGCATGATTATTGTGGATTGGTGCATGATGTGATTTCCGGATGAACGGAATATGTGTTCTCTCTTGTGGTATATCGGATGGAAACCCGGACGTAAACTCCATAGCCGAATCTGAATGGACGGTAGTGCGGTCTGCACTCGGGATACAACGCCACGTACCGCTTGAGAGACACATGTATTTCATTTCATCCAACCTTGTGTTCGAGCATGATTTAGTATAGTATGTTATTTATTTCTTAAGCATGATTTAGCCATTGGTACGTTATTTCTTTGTGCATGATTTAGTTATTTACTTTCGCAATAGGAGTTTAATTTACGTTTAGGTTTAAGTTGTTTATTTCTTCGTGTTTGATAATTCAACATGCTCATGAGATTACTGTGTAATATCGTATGTTTGCCGTTATGATGACTTACGTTTAAAGCATGCAAACTTAGACATAGGATTTACTTTGATGAATGCGAACTAGATCTAAGTTATTCTTGAGCATATATGTTGCATAGATTCGGTTAAGTTATTGCACAAATCATTTCATTACAAGTGGCATAAGTAATGGACCATTCCAAACCCAAAAGTTTGAGGTCTTCCCTTGCGAGGGGTGAGTGAGGCCTTACATCATTTTCCCGGTTCACACTGGGTGGCGACTCAATGTTATTTCTCCGGTTTAGTTCCCCGTGGGCTACTCCGTACTCCCGACCAGGCCGTGAGCCTGGAACAGCGTCACTGATTTCTGTGTCCTACAATATGCAAGACTGGCGAAGCAGATCCGGAGGTCAGGACAACAGGCTCGGGAGTAATACCAGTTGGGCTTAACCCTATATCAGCCTCTGAAATACCCGATTGTTTACATTAGAAAACCTCTGCCTCTTGCGTCGAATCATGAGCTGACCTTTCGTCTTGTCATTGGGAGTTGGAGATCTGGGATGAACACGGGCATAGATACCAACAGTAGAAAAGGAAGCCCAAAGCTTCTTCTTGGATTTACATTTGCTATATGGTGGCGTGGCACCAAAAGAGGCTGGGGTTACAACAGAGATGGCAACATGAGGTTGTTGTGAGATTTAGGCTACTATAGTATCAAGCTCTGTATTTGAGATCAGAATGGAGTTGTCTAGAGTACCCTCTTATGCAGTTTCCAACATTTCGAAGCTTATATTTTTTGGTTTGCAAAGGCAACTTCATACTGGCCCTCTTCACATAAGGGTATTTACTCCATTCAACACACTTCTTCTTCCCCTGGAGTTTTTTCAAATTTTTTGACATGATTCTCGTAGCATAAGAATCACTTAGCTCATAGTTTCAAGGCCAATTGCCACAGACAACTCAAATGCACATTGGCGTCATGCAAGGGTTTCAATTGAGTGGACCCAAAGCTATTCCATGTGGCACCAGTCATATTAGAATGAATGCTCCACTTTGTTGATATTTTTGGCATTCTTTAAAAGAGTGCCCATGTTGTTGACATATTAGGCATTCTTTTAAAAAAAAAGCCACATTTGTTGAATTTTTGTGATGTTTGTTGTTTTTCTTTTACTGAATTTTTTGGCAAAGTTTTTGATTACGTTTTTATTACTTTAGCTACCTTTGTTGACTTTTATAGAAAGTTATTTAAATTACTAAATGACTGTTAAGGGCATAGCCTTTAAATAGCAATTAGTTAACCATTAAGAGTTTTTGGTCATTTTGAGACCATTAGGGCTTCTTTCATTGCACTATATAAACTTTTTTCTTCTTAATGAAAGTGGATCATGATTTTTTCATCAAACTTGTTGGTTTCAAGATTTTAGCTACGGTTAAAATCCTTGTAAGGGAATGATTTCCCTTATTCAAGTGAAAATCGACTTATCTAAGCTTGGCAAGCTTAGTGGCGTCTCCAAAGCTAGCAAGTACCATCAAAGCTTCATCATTTGAGTTACCTAAGGAACTATTCTTAGGGGGTTTAAGGGTTGATCTTAGAAGGGATTTGTTCCAAAAAACCATTGATCAAGGTTCTTGGGGCTTGTAACAAAACTAGGGCTTTGCTTGGTTTATCCTAAATAAGTGGGTTCCTTGTTATTTGTCCAGTCGAGATCATCACGAGGAATAATCTCAGAGGTAGCAGCCATTTCAGGAGCATGGAGGTTCAAACCTCTGGCAGAAATTGACTTACCCCTGAACCTCTGTTCAAAATAGGATTTGTAAGATGAGAACCACCTGTTGTCCTTC
>SKCR01028933.1:0-50684 GCA_019454045.1 Zanthoxylum bungeanum | reverse complement strand
GGGTGCCTACTCTTGCATGTCACATGCCATAACATGCTTTAGATGCATTATCATTATAGACATGAAATATGATTTTATGTGATTTAAAGTGTTTAAATTAAAATATGCTATGCATGTGAAAAAAAATTAATTGGATTAATTGGTTTTAAGGTTTAAAATTTGAATTTTAATATATTGAGCTTAATAAGTGCATAATAAATTTCATTGGTATATAGGATGGAAACCCAAACATAAATTCCATAACTGAATCCGAATGGACGGTAATATAGTCTGCATGTAACGACCAGAGGTCTTTACTACTTTTGACTGTAGTATTGTTGCATTGTGAGACGAATGTTACGTAATATAAAATGATGTTCCGCATATATACATTCATGGAACCACTTTATAGATAAATAGTAAATTCTTTGAAACTTCGATGTGGGATTCTATGATGTTCTACTACGGATAGCCCATGGTATTTGGGCCGTAACATTTTCATACGGAATCCGATTCTTATGAATTTTATATCGCCGGAACGCTGAGATCGAGATCTACAACCTTTGCGTTGAATATTTTTCCAAATTCGGAGCAGAATCAAGATTAAAATATTTTTCCAATTTCATTCTAGAGAATTCTCTAAGTTTCTATAAATCTCTCAATTTTCCCAATTTTTCACATTTTCAAGCAAGCCCAATTATATAAAGGGGTCACTATTTATCATTTTATAAATTTTAGAGAAGAGGGAGATATGGGAAACGTATGAATGAGAAGAAGAAGAAGAAAAGAGAAGGAAGAGAAGAAGAAAGAAAGAAGAGGAATACGCAAAAGGAAGGGTTGCATCCATGAAGCTTAAAGGATGGGGAAAACCAAGAATGAAGAAGGTAGGGAAAATCTAACCCTGGTTTTGGATGTTGGTGTTTTGATGATTATTTGATTGATGATGATTAAGTGGTTAATAAGTATGAAAATTGATGATGATTGAGTAAGAATCAATTTGGCGTATTGAGTTAATTTTGGGGTTTTAAGATTTAAGTAATTCAAAGATTGTGTTAATGATGTTATATGATTGGTAGGATATGATTTGGCATTGAGGATAATATTAATTTTATTTTGGAGATTGGTTGAAGTTAATTGCTTGTGTGGAGCATGGGTTTAAGTTTTGAGAAGATTGAATGGAAAACAACATGTTAAGACCAGAAATTGGTCTTGCATCGCGACGCAGACTCCTCCGCGTCGCGACGCAATTTGGGGATTTTCCCAGAAACCCTTCTGGTGTGTTTTGCATCGCGACGTGAAAGGTTCATGCGTCGCGACGCGCACGGTAAAAATCAGGGTACGTCTCTGGATGTTTTGCGTCGCGATGCGCGATGCCTTGCGTCGTGATTCGTGACCCAATAATTGACCAATTTAGTTTGAAATCATTCCAGTTCCACTTTAGCATGTTTGAGAACGCCTTTTAGAAGACTGGGGGACACTTTACCCACCCCAGTATGTAACTTGATACAGTTTGGAATTGACGGACAGATAACATGTGCACATGTAGAGGACTGGGGGGACATTGATACGTAACACCCCCAGATCCTAGTTCAGGGCTACGGGGATGACGATACGTAACGCCCCTTGACCCTAATTTCAGGGTCAGGTAGTAGCATGGATCAATACTACCGGCTCTAGTTCAGTGGCTTGGGGGACAGCAATACGTAACGCCCAAGACCACCAGTTTCAGGGACAATAGTGGCATATTTTGGGGGACGGCGATACATAACGCCCCCAAAGTCATGGTTTTGCATTCCTGGCTCCAGATAGACATATGGGGGGATGGCAATACGTAACGCCTTCATACGTCAAGTTTTTTAGATACAGATCAGTTTTCAGATACCAGACTTCTAGAGAACAGTTTTCAGAAATCTGATTTTAGAAAGATAATATTTATAAGAGAGATTTCAGACGAAGTTTTCAGAAAAGTGTTTTCATATAAAGTTATTTCTAAAACTTTGGTTTTAGAACCAAATGCTTTTATATCAGTTTTTCAGTTTTGCGTCCACTCACTTAGATCGTATGACGATCTAACCCCCCACTCCCAGTTTTCTATTCTTGCAAGTATTCTCAGAGGACAAGGTTGGGAGGACGGATACCGATACAGTCACTAGAGTTTGGAGTCCACCAGTGTGAGTCAGAATGAATAAGAGTCCAGCCAGAGTTTGAGTCCAGTTAAATTAAGTGAAGTATAGTCCAGATAGTTATATACTAGAGATGTTTGTGAGAATTCATATATGGAGTTATTAAGATAGTTTATATTTATATATTCAGTCATATATGAATTATTTATTACTATGTCTTGGTTTTGGGCATTGGTTCCATATGGGAGGTTATATTTGAAAAGAGTAACAATATTGTTCACAGTCAGTAAGTCAGAGGCATATGGGGTTAGTACGGTCTATCCCCTGCTGGTAGCATCTCCCAGATCAGGGATGTTATAAAGATGGTATCAAAGCATGGTCTAGGGAGTCTGACTGCAGTTGGTAGAGTGTTGGGGTTTTGTATACACAGTATGTCTGGGATGCTCGTATGTAAGGCACTACCTCTCCAGTATCTGATCCTCGAGTACATCCTCAAAGATCTATAGATAGGTTAGTAAGCCTTCCCAAACTAATCGAATAGTATTCCTTACGAGAACAACGACGCTCTAGATCCAAGTTAAGAATTCTCATGTAGTTACCCTAGTTTATTATTAGAAGTCCAAAATAAGCTATGAAATTAAACAGTAATGATTTAAGACAAGTTACCATAGGGAATAGGATAAGAAAGCTATAAGAAAGCAATAAAGAATGTATACATATTTAGACAGCCAAAAATGAAGAAATATAAATAGACAGAAAGAGATAGTAAAGCTTTAGAGTACCCACTCAGGAAAATAGAAAGAGAAAGAAAAAGTTAGAGAGAGAAGTAAAAGATAGAATGTAGATATCTAAGCAATCAGAAGCAAATAGAGATAGAGGTACGGAAGCAGATAGATAAGAAAATGCCAAAACCTATAGTAGTATGAATCAGAGACACAGAGTTAGATAATAAAAGAAAATATCAGGACTTGTAGCAAAGAAGAGTATAACAAGTATAAACAAGAGTAAAATTTCGAATAGATCTAAGCAAAGTTTATTTTCCTCATCAAGAAATTTTTCCAATATATTCAATAGCTTCTGAACACCTCATGTAGATAGCTAGTTCCCTGGATAACCAAGGATAGCCATAAGGCATGAGAAGCAAGAAATCGGGAACAATCATAGAGGATTCTAAGAGATGGGAGATGCTGTGACAAGGCCGAGATTCTAGATTCCCCAAACTAAGGCCCGCAGGCAAATAAAATGAATGACGTCAGAAAAATAATTAGTTGCTCTAACCAAGGAATCCAATAAATAAGGCCCCGACTTACCCAGATCCTCACCCCCGTGATGCGAGTTAAGGAAACTGCCCTGATGGAGGCTAGCTCATACCTATTTTACATGAGAAACAAACTCTACCAGGACACATGAAACCAGAACAAGGATAACGAAACTCCTTAAGACATAAGATGTTTGCCTTAGTCCCTACCAGCATAGATATAGATGACTGTAAGAAACCTGACGAGAGTTTATCTTAAGAAATGAAAGACCTCGGGAGATAGACCAAATACAGTAGAACCTACAGATCAGCCTAAGTCAGTAGGAATCTGTGAAAGTATACAAGGATAAAATAGAGAGGTTGGAGACATTTATGAGTGATAAGAGTATCAGTATCGACATTAGAAAAGAGTGCCAAAGTTGAAACTTATAACAAGAACGGAGATGGAAGATTTAGAAAGAAACCAGAAATATCAGTCACCACTAGCATTGGCAGTACAACTTAGAACCAAAAGTCAAGATATGGAAGTTATAAGAGGGATGCGAAAGGTAATAAGGAAATTTTGTACATTCAAGCACATAGTTAACAAAGTGAGAAGGTAGCAGTGTAGAAAATTGATAATAGTTGCGGGACCCCAAGATATGGAGTAGTCGACCAGGCTCGTGAAGAACGAATGATGACCCTTACTTCCAGAAACCTTGATTCTAATAAGCATATAGGCACCTAATCAGATCATCACCGAGCTTAAATGTAAAACAGAGCGTGTATTCGCAGATCCTTATGGGATGTAATTGCTCACCCCTCAACTTAGAACTCAGTAAAGAGAGGAATCGGTAAAGAACAACAATTGACAGATTAGGCGAATCATGAGATGGCTAGACAACCAAGTCAATGAGTCCAATGAAACATATATAAGAAGCATGAGATAGAATAGTTCGAAGCTACAATAAGTTGAACTAAGCCTGGAAGCCTCCATAGAATTAAGAAACCCTTAAATAAGTAAAGACTTAGAAGTACAAAGAGACCAATGAGAACAACGCTTAGAAACATAATGAACAACTTATAAAGAATCTCATGTTATTGAGAAGAAATGATTAGATAAAGAGTAGTATATGGACCAAAGATTTAGTAGGAGATATCCTAAGTAATAGAAGTAGATAAAGTTTTCAAAATTTAAAGGAGTATGAAGTGTAAGGAACTGAGACAAGGAAGAAACCTTTGTAGCAAAGTAAGTTTCTTAAGGAAGAATAACAAAGAGAATATAGTAGTTTCGGAGGAAGAAAATAATGAATTCAGAAGGTTAAACAATAAAGACTAAACAGGAATGAGTACAGAGGTAATACGAGAAAGATGTTGGAGAACATAGCTCTTGAAGAGTTTCATAGAAGAAGTGGAGAGATCGATTGTTGAAAATGATCAGGAGTAAGGTTAGAGAAGGCAAACCAAACAATTTTAGTAGTAGTACCCTGGTGGGGAAACCGACACCATACATGTATACACGAGAGTCTTTGGCTCCTAGATAAAGAATGTGTGCCATTAGATCACCATAAACAAAAAGACCTCAAGATAAGTTCCCAATAAAGATAAACGTCGATGTTTATCCCCAGATAGCCCAATAAATAAGAGAATGCGTAGTGGAAGAAGATCGAAACAAAAAACCTTTAGATAGTACAAGGACAAAATAAGAAAGGAAATAATTCTAAGTGAGAGATCTAGAAGAAAAGTTACCTAGATGAAACGATAAAGAGAGAAAGTACTAGTTAAGCAGTGACAAGGATGTGAAAAGAATAACGTTAAACATAACTAGAGATATGTGAGATATGACATCCTTTGAATAAGAAAGCATATGCGTAAGCCAGATAAGTCCTAAGAGTAGAATAGAGCAAAATAGAAGATAAAAAGGTCAATAAATAAATAGTTGGGAATGAATCTATCGAGATAATAAGAGAAAATACTAAGTAAGCAATAATAGAAGAATGAAACAATAAAGGTTTCTTAGTATCAGTTTAAACCACGAATAGAGGATAGTTTAGTATATTTGTAGCATAGTACGGAATCGAGGAAATAAATTACTGCAATGTTGCAATTAGTATAGTAAGTGAATTCTCAAAGTTCAGTAAAATGGTATGTGTTTGTGTAACAACCCTTGGCGGCACTAGGATGTGGGAAATAAGTTAGTGTGATCAAAGTACATAAGAATATGAGCTTTAACCATGATCAAATTACCAATGCCGATGTTAATAGCTGAGAATGTGGTTTAGTCACCAGAGTGTATATAATTAAGTCTGAATCTGTAACTAATTAAAGAGAACCACTAGGAAACTACCCAGTAAGCTAAGAAGCCCTAATCCCTTATAGAAAAGCAGAATTATTGGAATTTAAAGAGAGAAGCTCATAAGCAGTTGAAGTTTGACAAGTAGAATATAGAAAGTTAGGTAGCTAAGTGATGAGAAACAATATTAAGACCAAGCTGGACAAGTGGAGCAAATGAGTATTGAGTACAAGTATGGAGATATCAATATTTTTTTTAGTGGGAGTCAGAGGTACCAGCTACTAAGAACCTGATCAAGTCAAGTGATTGTTGAGCATAACTAAAGATCTAGAAGAAGAGATTTCTTGGGGATAAGGAATGTTGAGCACAACTAGAGATCCGGAAATGTAGTAGTTAAGAATACTCAGTAAAAATCTTATGAAATAAGGACGAAGTGGTACTTCTTAGAAAAGAACTTAAGAAATATTCGCTAAAGCCACAAACTCTGTAAAAGTATGGCAAAAGGTTCGAGACCTTTATATTAAGAATGATGGAGAACCTCATATGTTTACTAGTCAAAGAGTGAATGATCAGCCGGGCAGATGCCTTCATTGTTAAGTCATTTAGAAGACCCAATGATACGAAATAGTTACAGCAAAGTAAGAGATCACAGCAACAAGTTAGAGTACAGCTCTAGTTATAACTTTCAAGTCATGACATCCTAGGTTCAGTATGATCGTCACATTATCCTGTGGCATATTGATAGCACTCGGAAATTATTGAGGAATGATATAATACAACAGATAGAAAGAAGATGTGTGTGTGGTCAGTTTAAGTCTGCAATTTATAAAGATCCCATAAATCCTGTGATCTATGATAGGATTCCAAGTTTAAAGAGGGTTCGAGGACGAATCTTATTTTATGGGGGAGAATTTGTAACGACCGGAGGTCTCTACTACTATTGACGTAGTACTGTTGCATCACGGGAAGAATGTTACGTAATATGAAGTGATGTTCGGGCATATATACATTAGTGGAATGACTTTATAGATAAACAATAAATTCTTTGAAACTTCGATGCAGGATTCTATGATGTTCCACTCCGGATACCCCATGGTATTTGGGCCGTAATATTTTCATAAGGACTCGGATTCTTATGAATTTTATCTCTTCGGAAATCTGAGATCGAGATCTATAACTTTCTTGTTGAATAGTTTTCCAAATTGGAAGTATAAAAGAGTCGAAAATGCAGATCAAAAATTCAGATGAATAGTACCCGGGGATCATTCTAGAGAATTCTCCAAGTTTCTATAAATCTCTCAATTTTTCCCAATTTTTGACAATTTCAAGCAAGCCCAATTATATAAAGGGGTCACTATTTATCATTTCACAAATTTTAGAGAAGAGGGAGAGATGGGAAACATATGAAGGAGAATAAGAAGAAAAGAGAAGGAAGAGAAGAAGAAAGAAAGAAGAGGAAGAAGCAAAAGGAAGGGTTGCATCCATGAAGCTTAAAGGATGAGGAAAACCAAGCATGAATAAGGTAAGGAAAATATAACCCTAGTTTTAGATGTTGGTGTTTTGATGATTATTTGATTGATGATGATTAGGTGGTTAAAAAGTATGAAAATAGATGATGATTGAGTAAGAATCAAATTGGGGTATTGAGTTAATTTGGGTGTTTTAATATTTAAAGAATTCAAATATTGTGTTAATGATGTTATATGATCGATTGGATATGATTTGGCATTGTGGATAATATTAATTTTATTTTGGAGATTGGTTGAAGGTAATTGCTTTTGTGGAGCATGGGGTTTAAGTGTTGAGAAGATTAAATGGAAAACATCATGTTAAGACCAGAAATTGGTATTGTATTGTGACCCCTCCGTATTGTGACGTGATCTGGGAATTTTCTCAGAAACCCTTCTGGTGTGTTCGCGTCGTGACACGAAAGGTTCGAGCGTCGTGACTCGCACGACAAAAATTAGAGTACGTCTCTGGACGATTTGCGTCGCAATGCGTGACCCAAAAATTACCCAATTTAGTTTTAAATCATTACAGTTCCACTTTAGCATGTTTGAGGCCACCTTTTAGGTCTCGTATCAGTTCGTATTCATATCTTCCATCAAGTCGCAAGCGTGATAAGCCTTATAGCTATGACATGTAGACGTATTAGTAAATTTAGTTAAATTCCGAAATTTATCTTGTGACTAGTAAACTAATTGAGTTTTCGATTATAGATTACCCTCAGGAACCAGGAGTTTCTCCAGCGAAGGGAATAAAGGCTAACGGAACTCCATAAAAGTGAGTGGACATCTTTTCTCATAACTAATTTTATTTAATAGTTTTTCATACTTGACTTACTATTCTCGTTTTTAGGGCATTAACCAATTTCTTTATCAGTTACATTTTATTGAGTATACTGTGAAAAATGTTTTAGAAAAGAAATATTTTCGAAACATGAGTTTTATATTTTTCGGGGCATGGGGAAAAACTCACCCCAGTATGTAACTTGATACAGTTTGAAATTTTCGGACGTAGAACATGTGCACATGTAGAGGACTGGGGGGACGGCGATACGTAACGCCTCCATATCCTAGTTCAGGGCTAGGGGGACGATGATACGTAACGCCCTTAGACCCTAGTTTCAGGGTCAGGTAGTAGCATGGATCAACACTACCAACTCTAGTTCAGTGGCTTAAGGGACGATGATACGTAACGCCTCAAGACCAGTTTCAGGGACAATAGTAGCATGCTTTGGGGGACGACGATACGTAATGCCCAAAGTCATGGTTTTTTATTTCTGACTCCAGATAGACGTATGGGGGGACGCCGATACGTAACGCCCTCATACGTCAAGTTTTTCAGATACAGAGCAGTTTTCAGATACCAGACTTCTAGAGAACATTTTTCCGAAATCAGATTTTAGAGAGCAGATTTTAGAAAGATAAGATTTATAAGAGAGATTTCAGACGAAGTTTTCAGAAAAGAGTTTTAATATAAAATTATTTCTGAAACTTTGGTTTTAGAACCAAATGCTTTTATATCATTTTTTCAGTTTTGCGTCTACTCACTTAGATCGTACGATGATCTAACCCTCACTCCCAATTTTCTGTTCTTGCAGGTATTCTTGGAGGATGAGGTCGGGAGGACGGATACTGATGTAGTCACTATGGGATGGAGTCCACCAGTGTGAGTCAGAATGAATAAGAGTCCAGTCAGAGTTTGAGTCCAGTCAAGTTAAGTGAAGTACAGTCCAGATAGTTTTATACTAGAGATGTATGTGAGAATTCATGTATGGAGTTATTAAGATAGTTTATATTTTTATATTCAGTCATATATGAATTATTTTGTACTATGTCTTGGTTTTGGGCATTGGTTCCATATGAGAGGTTATATTTGAAAAGAGTAAGAATATTGTTCACAGTCATTAAGTTAGAGGCTTATATGGTTAGTGTGATCTATCCCCTGCCGGTAGCATCTCCCAGATCAGGGATGTTACACTGCACTCGAGATACAATTCCACGTACAATTGGATTTTATAACGCACTAAGATTAATTAAATAGTTTATTACAAATCTTAACTATTTTAGGATTCTAAAATTTTAAATCAATTAGTGTTCTAGTATTTTAAGAGGTTAAAATATAATATGTCACCAATACCACTCTAATTAAATTATTTTAATTGAGTAATACAATTAGTAGAGACCAATGGAAATTAGTGCTACAAATTATAAGAGTTAAAATTGGTTAGGTCACTAATAGTGTACTAGTGTAAATAAGAGTTATGATTTAGCCGCCATAAATTTATTCACACTAGTTAAATTAAAAATATTAGATATTTTATAAATAGAAACCTTATATTTAAAATTGTGAGTGTGAGAGGGATATACGATAGTATATCACGCGATCTTCGTTGTTAGTCCGAAAACATGAGATTCAAAAGGCGCATCGAGACGACTTTGCTTTCGTCCCTCTACAGATGGTGTCCATTTTGGGTCAATATCAGGTTTGGATTCCGAAAGGATATGGATTCTAAATGTAACTTATGAACTGACCTACCTTACGGTGGCACTTCACTTGTTAAGTCTAAGGATCCCGAAACGACGGTCACACTCACAAAGGAATAATTAACTATTAATAAAATTCCTTGATCGAATCAAACGGTAGTTGTTTAATATATGAATAAGAGTTATTCCCGCATATATTAATCGACTGAGATTGTCTCGATTTATCATGAAAGTACTTGACCTACCCTACGACAACACTTATTTATGGGATGATAGATTTCCATGGCATCGTAATTCTCTTAGGTTTCTAATTCGTTATTCATGGTTCATGCATCATGTTTAATTTTATGCCAAAATTGTTTGATGATTTTAATATGCGATGAATGAATGTTATATGCATGTTTATTTTATTTTTCAGTCATGGTTTCTCAAATTATTTCCATACTCTCAAACGATAAATTAACGGGAGAAAACTATATTAAGTGGAAAAGTAACATGAATGCTATCCTGGTTTGCGGAGACCTAAAGTTTGTCCTGATGGAGGAGTGTCCTCTCGAGCTGGCCAGAAATGCTGGCCAAGCTGTGCGCGATACCTACCAGAAATAGGTCGCAGCAAATGAGAAAGCCTGTTGGTACTTGGTAGCAGGGGTGTCTGAGGTTCTTGCTGCAAATCATGAACCTATAGCTTCAGCATCTCAGATGATGGAGTCATTGCAGGGCATGTTCGAGCAGCCTTCGGAGCGTCAACGTAATGAGGCCATGGTCTCAGCGATGACTGCTAGGATAAAGGATGGGACATCAGTCCGAGAGCACGTCTTAAGGATGCTGACCTATCTCAACACTGCTGAAACCCATGGAGCTCGTATTGATGAGCGTAGCCAGGTTACCATGATTATGGAAACTCTTCCGAAGAGTTTCCTCCACCCACTATGAGTCCATACTTATGGATCCTCGTAAATCCAGTGCTGAGGCAAATGTTACCGAGTCTTCTAAATTTGCAAAGATAAAGAAGAATAGCACTGGGAAGGCTAAGGCTAAGCCCATGAAGAATAAGAACAATAAAGGCTCCAAGGATGCCAAGCCCAAGGGAAAATGTTTCCACTGCAATAAGAACGGGCATTGGAAAAGGAATTGTCCTAAATACCTTGCTGAGCTGAAGGAGAAAAATGATATAGGTAAATATGATTTACTCATTATCGAATCTCTATTAATGGAGGATGATAAATCTGCCTGGATTGTTGATTCTGGAGCCACTAATTATGTTTTTTCTTCTTTGTAGCTACTCGACTAATGGAGGGATCTTGCTGAAGGTGACTACACCATGAGGGTCGGGACAATGGATGCCATTTCACCAAGAGCAGTGTGAGTTTCCAGTTTAAATTTCACAAATAATAGTTATTTAAATTTGAACAATGTGTTATCCATTCTTGGTTTTCGCAGGAATTTGATTTATGTTTCTAAACTTTTGGATGATGGTTATTCAGTTTCTTTTAATAGAAATTTAGTTATTATTGGTAGAAATGGATTAACCATATGCACAGGAAACTCATAAAATAACTTGTATAAATTAAGACCGTTATCACATAGGTCACTGCTCAATGCTGAAATGTTTAAGGTTGAGAAACCTAAAACTAAAGGGCAAATGATTTCTCACGATGACACATATTTGTGGCATCTTAGACTTGGTCATATCAACCTTGACCGGATAGATAGATTGATAAAGAACGGAGCCTTAAACCAATTAAAGCTCGGAACTTTACCAGTCTGCGAATCATGTTTAGAAGGAAAAATGACCAATAGACCTTTTACTGGAAAAGGTATAAGAGCCAGTCAACTACTTGAGATAATACATTCGGACTTTTGCAGACCGATAAATGTAAGAGCCCGAGGTGGTTATGAATACATCGTCATATTCATTGACGATTATTCTAGATATGGGTATGTTTACCTAATGCAGAACAAGTCAGATACTTTTGAAAAGTTCAAAGAGTATAATGCTGAGGTTGAGAACCAGTTAGGTAAAACAATCAAAACTCTATGATCAGATCGTGGAAGAGAATACCTTGATAGAGATTTCAATGAATTCTTAGTTGAGCATGTGATGAGATATATGTTTAGTTATAGCTCACTACCTAGTTTGTTCTAGGGATATGCACTGTAAATTGTAATACATATCCTTAATGTAGTTCCATCTAAGTCTGTTCCTAAGAATCCCTTAGAGTTGTGGAATGGTCATAAAACTAGTTTACGATATTTCCGCATATGGGGTGTTCAGCACATGTGCTGAAGAAAAAGACTACAAATTTGGAGCCACGTTCTCAGGTGTGCCTATTTGTAGGCTATCCTAAGGAGACTAGGGGTGGATTCTTCTATAGTCTTGAAGATAACAAAATATTTGTATCGAAAATGCTACATTTCTAGAGGAGGACTATATGAGGGAGTTCAAGCCTCGAAGTAATGTTACTCGAGGAGTTACTTGATGGTTCAACCAGCACACCATTATCAATGACAGTTAACAAATACATAGCACATTCGATATCTGAGCGTCAGATGCAAGTTCGTCAGAATGATCTACCACCTAGACGCAATGGGAGGGTTGTACGACAACTTACTCGCTACCTTGGGGTTAGAGAGGCACAAGTTATCGCATCCAGCGATGGTATAGATGATCCATTGACCTATCGTAGTGCAATGTATGATTATGACAAAGAGGAATGGCTCAAAGTCATGAACCTAGAGATGAAGTCCATGTACTCCAACTCAGTCTGGGAACTTGTAGACCAACCTGATGGGGTGAAACACATAGGTTGCAAGTGGATCTAGAAGAGGAAGAGGGGAGCAGATTGGAAAGTACAGACCTTCAAGGCTAGGCTAGTTGCCAAGGGTTATACCTAGAAAGAGGGAGTTGACTTTGAGGAAACTTTCTCGCCAGTAGCCATGCTCAAATTCATCCGCACTATTCTATCCATTGCCGCATATTATGACTGTGAAATTTGGCAAATGGACATCAAGATTGCATTCTTGAATGGCAATCTTGATGAGAGTATCTATATGGTACAACCAAAGGGGTTTATAGCCCAAGGTCAAGGCAAAATGTTTGCAAGCTGCAATATCCATTTATAGACTTAAGCATAAATCTTGATCTTGGAATACAAGATTTGATACCACGATTAAGTCTTATGATTTTGAGCAGAATGTCGATGAGCCTTGTGTATACAAGCGCATCATTGACGGGAAGGTGGTTTTTCTTATTTTATACGTCGATGATATTTTACTCATTGGGATGATGTAAAGATATTATCGAACGTGAAAACCTTGCTAGCTAACCAATTTCAAATGAAAGATTTGGGAGAGGCCGGATATGTTCTTGGGATTCATATACTTTGGGATCCCAAGAAACGACTGTTAGTTATGTCTCAGGCATCCTATATCGACAAGATCCTTGTGCGATGTGGGATGCAGAATTCCAAGAAAGGCAATCTGCCTTATCGGCATGGAATTCATTTGTCAAATGAACAGTATCCTAAAACACCTCAAGATGTTGAGGAAATGAGACATATCACATATGCCTCAGCAGTTGGTAGTCTCATGTACGCTATGTTATGCACAAGACCAGACATCTATTTTGCAGTGGGAGTAGTCAGTAGGTTTCAGTCGAACCCAGGATCACTGGGTGGCTGTGAAATACTTTCTCAAGTATCTTAATAGAATGAGAGATTACATTCTTGTGTATTCCGGTGAGGATATGATCCTAAGGGGATATACAGACTCTGATTTCCAGACAGATAATGATTCTAGGAAATTAACATCTGAATCAATATTTACCCTAGGTGGTAGAGCTATAGTATGGCGGAGTATAAAGCAATCTTGCATTGCTGACTCCACTATGGAGGGTGAATATGTAGCAGTTTGTGAAGCAGCTAAGGAAGCAGTCTGGCTCCGTAAATTCTTGGGAGATCTGAAAGTTGTTCCAGATATGGATAGACCAGTCACACTTTATTGTGATAATAGTGGTACAGTGGCAAACTCCAAATAACCAAGAAGCCACAAGAGAGGAAGGCATATAGGGAGGAAATATCATCTCATTAGGGAGATAGTGCAAAGATGAGACATTATCGTCACAAAGATTGCATCCGCAGAGAACCTGGCTGATCCGTTTATAAGGACCTTGTCGGCTAAAGTGTTTGATGGTCACCTAGATGGTCTTGGATTACGTGACATGTCCCATTTGCTCTAGTGCAAGTGGGAGATTGTTGGGATGTATGCCCTAGAGCTACATGTAATGTAAACGGCTTTATGTTGAAATAAAATGATGCTCTATTCATTTATCAAAGTGTTTGTTTAATTTTCGCATATTATAAATTATCTTGAATACCTTGGATTACTTATGTGCCTTCAGACTTAGTGTATGAGTGTCATACACAAGAGGATTTAAGTATGAAGTTAGTAATCTTAAATAGTCCATAAAGAGCAAACAAAGCGGGTACTTTGTTTGTGGTTTATCTATAGCTGCGGTCCATTCTATATTTGTATGACGACCTTGATCCGAGATCATCCATGTAGAGACATGAGAATTGAGGCACATTGTATGATGTGATCATATAGGACTGGACTCAGATTGAAATGACATTATTATAATATTCGTTAAACAAAGAAAGTCATTTCTATCTACTAGATGGTCATATATGGATTGATTTTAATCATGAGTGTACTATGAACTCCTACATGGCAGGTTATGTCCTCTGATTTACAAAGGTGAGGTTGGTGTAGCAGTCCCGACCAATATCTACGTACTTTGGGGGCACGGTCTGTTGTGTAGTTGGGAACATTTTACATAGATATGGAGTTCACTCCTTCTTGTGAGAAGTTGAGGAGTATCTTTCTTAAGGGTTGATTCAGTACTTAAACGGTTAGAGCGCTCAAGTATTTCTATTACGAATAGAAAGATTAAAATTCATAATGGTTATGAATAAATCGTTTATTAGAGAATCAATGGTACTTAAGGTAAAAATAATTAGAGGGGTATAACAGACACTATGACCCGGCTCTAATTACGAGATACTCATGAATGGTTAATCTATATGTGGTGACAATATCGATGGACACCGACTTGGTTCGGCTTAATGTTGGACAATTATGACCCATAGCGTCACTATTTGCACAGATCATGGTGTTGTTGTAAAAATTAACTATGTGACAAATGAGATTGCACTCTTATCATTTGTGATTAGATCACCTAGATATATAAATGATAGGAGGTCCCTATAATTTATTCATGGATTGAGAATGATATGAGACAGTATCAGTCCACGAAGGATAAATCATTAAATATCCCTAGTCAGAGTATTATCGAGATTGGACATCGATAAATACGTAAAAGACTAGTATTACACTTGTGCGCGTTGTGAGGGCACAATGACATAGTTCTCATATATTTGGGTATAGGATACTCATGCAAGTGTAATAGGAGGTTGTGTTTTACCGATGGTACGGGAAACAGCTTCGCTCTGGATAGACCCCCTCGGAATTCCATTGGTAGTATGACTATGTGTCTATGGAACTCCGAAATCAAGGTATGTGTATTTGGTCTTAACCTGAGACTTGCACCGCTAATACTTACGACAATCAATATACTTTGGTTGCGGTCGTCCAGGGTTTTAACAGGTTCTGTGTACTCCTATGCTGGGTATATTGAGAATCGTAATGTGTTGGGTGTGATGTCAAGACGGATGTATCACTTCAGTCATATGGAGATGATGGTCACGTAGGATACGGTACTAGTACTCTTAAGTACTGCAGTCATCGGGATAAAATGACAAGGTCATGTTTATCCAATTATAGAGACTAGTTACCAGACATTCGATATGTGCTTCGTACGGGGCAGACACAATTCCAGCCCCAGGCCTAGCACGTGATCATCCGATACTGGATCGACATACACAATATTACGTATACTACGCCTGATATAGATAATTTATTCCTGTAAGGATATTTCTGGAGAATTGTGTAGGCATGACGTTTTGCTATAATCCAACCTTATCTTGTAAATTGGTAAAACGTAGTACTAGGTACTTACGTGTTCGGATAGTCCGACGACCGAATTTACTGCCAACATATCCGGGGATCTCATAGGTCGCTTCCCGAAGATTCACCGATGACGTATGACTCGTACTTTTAATTAATCTGGGATTAATTTGATGAGAGAGAAAATTAATCTGGGATTAATTGCGGAGATATTTTATCTGGGATAAAATATCATTTAAAGAGAGATAACGATTAATTTGGAATTAATCGATAAAATAATATATTCGATATATTATACGAAATTGGATTTCGACGCGGAATTAAAATTAGATTTTAATTCGGGCGAACGAATTAATTTAGAATTAATTCGTTAGCGACGTGAATAGTGATTTCGCTAGACGTAATCATTTAATTACGTCGCAACGGAAAATTCGTTAATTTGGAATTAGCGAACCCGAGCCCGGGATTGTTTGCGAGCGCATTCGCATTTCCAATTCGAGTGCGGCACGCAAGTCAAATCAAGCGTCAAATCATTAGTCGCATCAAGCGTCAAATCACATGTCACTTTGAGTGATGTGACATTTGATTTATTGATGTGATTGATTGATGGTAGTTGTTGGAAAGCTTTTACCATTTGACTTTTTGAAAGCCAAAAAAGTGGTAAATCATTTATTTGTTTTTGGAAAATATATATGTGTATTAGATACACATTTTAACCTAACAACACACGTCTCTCCTCTCACATTTTCTCTCCTCTCTCACGCCCATGGAGGGATGATTTTTCCTTCTGGTTTGGCAGTGAACTGCCGAGTGGCAAGGAGAAAATTGGAAGCAAAAGTCGCAATTTTGTGGCAAAATTGGGAGTGTTAGCACACTACGAAGTCATGCGAAGGTGATAGGGAAGTCCACCCATGAGCCGGGAATCGTTTGACGAAGCTTGGAGCTTGGAAGATGATCCAAAATTCGTAAATGGGGAAGCAAAAACTGCCACTGCCGAATGCAACCAGTGAGCAGAAAATCAGTTTTGTTCGTCTCCGTGTCGCTCAACCGATCGATGTGAGTATTCCGCAACTTCGTTGATTTGTATTCGCACTTGTTTCATGCTTGTTTAATGATCTTGGGACCTTAGCAAACACCAACACTTAATATATCATCTACGGCGATGAGACTGCAACTTCAGATTTTTAGTGGAATAACCCGGAGTTAATAATTCAGAATATTTAATTAAGAGCTTAATTAATATTTCAAGATTATTAGAGATCGTAACCGTAGGTCCATTTGGTCCCCGTGCTAGCTCATTTTACTATAGCGGATTTAGTATAATTAGATAGTCCAATTATATACTGACAAATATTATTAATATGATTAATAATATCATTTTTTTCACACTTTTGACTATATATTAAAAGTTAATATATAGTTTTTATCATTATTTGATCATTATTAAATGTATAAAATTAAATTATATTTGATATAATTTAATAAAGCTAAAGTTGTAATTTCTAATTATTGGGTTTTGGAAATCCTTGATTTAATTTTGGAAGTTACAAATCTATAATGGCATTAATCTTTTTGATTTTGTAATATCTTTGGCTTTATGGAAAGTTAATACAATTGTTACAAAAAATTAATAAAAAAATATATGTTATGACCGATTATTACAAGGTGTAAAAGGGGAAGGGTTTATTTTATTTTATAAAATTAAACCCTAAGTATAAAAAGGAAAATATGATTTTTCTTTTGATAAGACTTCATTCTTGAACCCTAGCCACCTTTCATCTTCTTTTAATTTTCTCAAAAGTTGAGAAAAACAAAAACAATAGAAAAGAAGAAAAATAAAGTAAAAATACAAGTGTGATTAAATCTCTAAAACATTTAGGGATTATTTTGTGAGTCTTGCCCTCACAAGTTTCCGTTGATAACAAGATATAGTTCGAAAGACTTTGTGGTGTCGAACAAATCTTCATCTTCATCTCTTTCTTGTTGTTCACGACAGTGAGAATTATTTCTACTAATTGCCGCCCCTTAACTTGGTGAAACGGAACTCGGTTTGGTTTCGTTTTAATCCAGTTTTTTTGGGGGAACATTTTGTGATATTTGGGGCTATGTTGGGGCTGTTTTCGAGTGAAAATCAGAACCGAAACAAAACCACTGTCCACGCATTTCAGGGGCTGTTTCGGAAGTGCACTGTGTGCGTATCGGGTCCAAAATAGTCTAGTTTTTGTCCGGCTGTTCGGGGACTATTCTGGAGCTGTTTCGGGGCTGGAATTTTATCTAAAACTGAAGCAAAATTTCAGTGGGTGTGGCAGTAGCATTTGGCAATTAAAGGAGAAGGGCAGGAAATTTTTTCAAGTCCGATCCTTGTGCCTAAACCGTTTCCGCTACGCATAGAAAGCGTTTCCTACATAATCAATAATTAATATCACCAATACAAAGAAGACAGGCTGGTCAAGAAAGTCTTCAAGGTGAAAATCAAGAATGAAGAAACAAAGTGTGTGGAGGCTCTCTAAATTGTGTTTCTTCAACTGGTTAAAGTGGCTAAGTGTTTGTTTAAATAGGTAGAGCAAAGATAGGCTTTTTCTTGTGTAAACATGGCTCAAAAACACGTCCAAAATAACTCATTTACGCAACACCATTCGAACGCCACAAGAACGAGTGTCGAACGCAAGCATTTTCACAAAATCGTTCGAACGTCCTCACAAACACACAACGAACGCAAAGCCTCTAGAAGATTTCGTTCGAACGTGACTCAAACGTTTGGTCTCTGGAAGATTTCGTTCGAACGTTAATACGAACGTTCCACTAACGAACTCAACACAGACCTAGATATCTTCATGCAAAGTCTTCCAAATACTTGTCTAATTACTCTGAGATCTTAAAGACTCATTACAACTCAATTAAACTTATTTTTTTATGAACATTACCAACAAACATGGAACTAATATTTTAGAATTAGTTGTCGTGGCCAACTATATTCGAATATAATATAAGGTTGTAGGCACGCATCTGCGTGTTCATCAACATGACACATTGGTCTGCTTTGGATAATAGAGTGACTGGGTTCCACATTTCTGCACGAATTTATTTCCTAAAGAAGTCTCCCAATGTGTTGGTGGTTAAAATTCTCACTATGTCATCCGAAGATATAGGTTATTTGAGTGTAAATGCATGAGATGCTTGAAGTTATAATTTGAAATCCATATAGATTTTGTAAGTTCATTATTGGCACCGTCAAGCCAACTTAACTTACAAAATTTATATGGATTTCGGATCCTAGGTTTGAATCTCACTCCAAACATGCCTGCACTCTCAACGTTTTAATGGAATAATAAGAATCATATATGTTAATAACCACTCACGTACGGAGGCTTTCTGTGAGGGCAACAAGCAGAAATGCGTAATTCCTAACATAAATATTGATATTTAGTATCGAAAATTGAAAGATGAATTATATGATGGAATTGCATGGGGAATGGCTTATTAAATAAATAATATATTATTTGAAATTAAATTGTTAATGTATTACTCAATCAATAACTCTTTTGCTGTGAACTACTCAGACTGCCATCAGCATATATAGTTAGGGGTGACTCAACGAATCAACGAATCGAATTTGTATTGAATCTAAACGAATCGAATCAAAATGTGATGGATTTGTATTCGATTTGTTTATTAAACGAATCCTAATATCAGGATTCGTATTCGATTCGTTTATTAAACGAATCGAATACGAATATTTGTTTAATCATATATTATTTAATAACATAATTTACCATAATTGTTTTACATTAATTCATCACAAATATATACATATGAAATATGTAATTAATATATTTACTAAAAATGTCTCACCAAATATCGACAATATTATTTTTCTATGGTAATTAGCCATAATTTATCGTATCTTAATTGAAAAATAACAATAACTAGTAAAATAAAATAATAAAACGAATCATAAACGAATAAACGAATCAATGAGCTTAAATTCGTATTCGATTTGTATAATAAACGAATAGAATCGAATTGACCCATTTATTAAACAAATCCATTTTTCAAACCCGTATTCGCTTTCAAACGAATAGAATCGAACGAATAAACAAATTCTGACCCAAATTGCCACCCCTATATACATAGAGCATATCACTCTCAAAATGGCCAACACCACGTGAATAACATGTATATATTCGTGGAAAAATCTTCATTATCCACAAACAATAATCTAAAGTTGTATATGCAATTGGAAACCATTTGAAATTGGACCAACTCTTTTTAAAGTGTGTACATGAAAAATCCAAAAATCTTGTGATCAAATGTCATTTCAAAGATTTTGATAGACTTTATTAGTGTTGTTGTAGAATCAAAAAAGTCTAAAAAGATGACAAAACACCACTCAAATTTATCAACTCCTTGAAAATGAAATTTAATTATTGTTGCTTTGGTGGGATCGCGTTCGTCCTGCCACATTGCTTTTAACCAAGAACTTGTAATATCCAAAAAACTTGGATAATTTTTCTGAACAAAAACAAACAGCTTTTTCTTTGTTTGAAGGATTGAGTAAATATCTTTTAAAATTTTTCCGACAAGCATAACAAATTAAAAAAAATAAAATAAAATCAGCAAGTCATGATTTGATGTTTTTGCCCGTTGCCGCAGGTCTGTCGGGCAAAATAACAATACTCATAGTCGGGCATTGCTAACATACCCCTGGGTATCAAATACTAAGGGATAGTCAACATAAAAAAAAAAAAAAAAAAAAAAAGTAACTGGTTGCAACAACCGGTTGCAACCAGTTATTCAAAAAAATATTATAAAAAATATTTTTTATTAAACAAAATATAAAATATTGAAAAAAATAAAATAATATAAAAAATTTATTGCATGTTTTTGCTAAAAATTTCAAGTCTAATGGTTGTAGGTTGCATTTTCATTGTTAAATATTTCATATTAGAAATATTACATATTTATTGGTGAAAGTTGCAAGTCTAATAGTAGAAGTTGCATATTCAATGGTCATAATTACATGTGTGATTTTCGAGACAGATGCAATTGCATGTTATTGCTAAGATTTCAAGTCCAATGGTTTCATGTTGCATGTTCATTGTAAAAAGTTTCATATTAGAAATATTAAATATTTATTGGTAAAAATTGCAAGTATAATGGTAGAAGTTGCATATTCAATGGCCATAGTTACATGTGCGGTTTTCGAGTCAGATGCAATTGCATGTTATTGCTAAAATTTCAAGTCCAATGGTTTCATGTTGCATGTCTATTGTTAAAGGTTTCATATTATAAATATTACATATTTATTGGTGAAAGTTGGAAGTCTAATAGTAGAAGTTGCATATTCAATGATCATAGTTACATGTGCGATTTTCGAGGCAGATGCAATTGCATGTTACTGTTAAAATTTCAAGTACAATGGTTTCATATTGCATGTTCATTGTTAAAGGTTTCATATTAGAAATATTGCATTTTTATTGGTGAAAGTTGCAACTCTAATGATAGAAGTTTAATATTCAATGGTCATAGTTACATGTGCGATTTTCGAGGAAGATGCAATTGCATGTTATTGCTAAAATTTCAAGTCCAATGGTTTCATGTTGCATGTTCATTGTTAAAGGTTTCATATTAGAAATATTTCATATTTATTGGTGAAAGTTGCAAGTCCAATGGTAGAAGTTGCGTATTCAATGGTCATAATTACATGTGCGATTTTCGAGGCAGATGCAATTGCATGTTATTGCTAAAATTTCAAGTCCAATGGTTTCATGTTGCGTGTTCATTTTAAAAGGTTTCATATTAGAAATATTCATATTTATTGGCAAAAGTTGCAAGTCTAATGATAAAAGTTGCATATTCAATGGCCATAGTTACATGTGCTGTTTTCGAGGCATATTCAATTGCATGTCATTGCTAAAATTTCAAGTCCAATGGTTTCATGTTGCATATTTATTGTTAAAGGTATCATATTAGAAATATTACATATTTAAATATTACATATTTATTGGTGAAAGTTGCAAGTCTAATGGTAGAAGTTGCATATTAAATGATCATAGTTACATGTGCAATTTTCGAGGCGGATGTAATTGCATGTTATTGCTAAAATTTCAAGTCCAATGGTTTCATGTTGCATGTTGCATGTTCATTGTTAAAGGTTTCATATTAGAAATATTGCATATTTATTGGTGAAAGTTGCAAGTCTAATGGTAGAAGTTGCATATTCAATGGCCATAGTTACATGTGCTGTTTTCGAGGCAGATTCAATTGTATGTCATTGCTAAAATTTCAAGTCCAATGGTTTCTTGTTGCTTATTCATTGTTAAAGGTTTCATATTAGAAATATTGCATATTTATTGGTGAAAGTTGCAAGTCTAATGGTAGAATTTGCATATTCAATGGTATTAGTTACATGTGCGATTTTCGAGGCAGATGCAATTGCATGTTATTGCTAAAATTTTAAGTCCAATGGTTTCATGTTGCATGTTCATTGTTAAAGGTTTCATATTAGAAATATTTCATATTTATTGGTGAAAGTTGCAAGTCTAATTGTAGAAGTTGCATATTCAATGGTCATAGTCACATGTGCGATTTTCGAGGCAGATGCAATTGCATGTTATTGTTAAAATTTCAAGTCCAATGGTTTCATGTTGCATGTTCATTGTTAAAGGATTCATATTAGAAATATTGCATATTTATTGGTGAAAGTTGCAAGTCTAATGGTAGAAGTTGCATATTCAATGGTCATAGTTACATGTGTGATTTTCGAGGCAGATGCAATTGCATGTTATTGTTAAAATTTCAAGTCTTATGGTTTCATGTTGCATGTTCATTGTTAAAGGATTCATATTAGAATTATTTCATATTTATTGGTGAAAGTTGCAAGTCTAATGGTAGAAGTTGCATATTCAATGGTCATAGTTACATGTGCGATTTTGGAGGCAGATGCAATTGCATGTTATTGCTAAAATTTCAAGTCCAATGGTTTCATGTTGCATGTTCATTGTAAAAGGTTTCATATTAGAAAATTACATATTTATTGGTAAAAGTTACAAGACTAATTGTAGAAGTTGCATATTCAATGGCCATAGTTACATGTGCGATTTTCGAGGCAGATGCCATTGCATGTTATTGCTAAAATTTCAAGTCCAATGGTTTCATGTTGCATGTTCTTTGTTAAAGGTTTCATATTAGAAATTTTTCCGACAAGCATAACAAATAAAAAAAATTAGCAAGTCACGATGTGATGGTTTTGCCAGTTGCGGCATGTCTGTCGGGCAAAATAACAATACTCATATCTTTTTTATTTCATATTCATTAATTGTTAATATTAATTTTGAATGTCGGGCATTGCTAACATACTCCTGGGTATCAAATACCAAGGGGTAGTCAACATAATAAAAAAACAAGAGAATAACTGGTTGCAACAATCGGTTACAACCAATTTTTCTAAAAAAAATTATAAAAATTATTTTTTATTAAATAAATTATAAAATATTGATAAAAATAAAATAATATAAAAAATTTATTGCATGTTTTTGCTAAGAATTTCAAGTCTTATGGTTATAGGTTGCATTTTCATTGTTAAATGTTTCATAAAAATATTACATATTTATTGGTGAAAGTTGCAAGTCTAATGGTAGAAGTTGCATATTCAATAGTCATAGTTACATATGCAATTTTCAAGGTAGATGTAATTGCATTTTATTGCTAAAATTTCAAGTCCAATGGTTTCATGTTGCATATTCATTGTTAAAGGTTTCATATTAGAAATATTGCATATTTATTGGTGAAAGTTGCAAGTCTAATGGTAGAATTTGCATATTCAATGGTCATAGTTACATGTGCGATTTTCGAGGCAGATGCAATTGCATGTTATTGCTAAAATTTCAAGTCAAATAGTTTCATGTTGCATGTTCATTGTTAAAGGTTTCATATTAGAAATATTGCATATTTATTTGTGAAAGTTGCAAGTATAATGGTAGAAATTGCATATTCAATGATCATAATTACATGTGCGATTTTCGAGGCAGATGCAATAGCATGTTATTGCTAAAATTCAAGTCCAATGGTTTCATGTTGCATGTTCATTGTTAAAGGTTTCATATTAGAAATATTGCATATTTATTGATGAAAGTTGCAAGTCTAATGGTAGAAGTTGCATATTCAATGGTCATAGTTACATGTACGATTTTCAAGGCAGATGCAATTGCATGTTATTGCTAAAATTTCAAGTCCAATGGTTTCATGTTGCATGTTCATTTTAAAAGGTTTCATATTAGAAATATTGCATATTTATTATTAAAAGTTGCAAGTCTAATGGTAGAAGTTGCATATTCAATGGCCATAGTTACATGTGTTTCGAGGCAGATGCAATTACATGTTATTGCTAAAATTTCAAGTCCAATGGTTTCATGTTGCATGTTTATTGTTAAAGGTTTCATATTAGAAATATTGCATATTTATTTGTGAAAGTTGCAAGTCTAATGGTAGAAGTTGCATATTCATAGTCATAGTTACATGTGCAATTTTCGAGGCAGAGATAATTGCATTTTATTGCCAAAATTTCAAGTCCAATGGTTTCATGTTGCATATTCATTGTTAAAGGTTTCATATTAGAAATGTTGCATATTTATTGGTGAAAGTTGCAAGTCTAATAGTAGAAGTTGCATATTTAATGGTCATAGTTACATTTGCGATTTTCGAGGCAGATGCAATTGCATGTTATTCATAAAATTTCAAGTCCAATGGTTTCATGTTGTATGTTCATTGTTAAAGGTTTCATATTAGAAATATTACATATTATTGGTGAAAGTTGCAAGTCTAATGGTAGAATTTGCATATTCAATGGTCATAGTTACATGTGCGATTTTTGAGACAGATGCAATTGCATTTTATTGCTAAAATTCCAAGTCCAATGTTTTCATGTTGCATGTTCATTGTTAAAGTTTCATATAGAAATATTGCATATTTAATGGTGAAAGTTGCAAGTCTATTGGTAGAAGTTGCATATTCAATGGTAATAGTTACATGTGCAATTTTCGAGGCAGATGCAATTGCGTGTTGTTGCTAAAATTTCAAGGCTAATGTGGTAGTTGATGCCTTAACCAGGAAATTTATGGGGAGTTTAGCTCATCTACCAACTTAGATGAGGCATCTAGCCAAACATGTGTAGAAATGTATTTCAGATGGGTAAGTTTTCAAGTAACAAATCATGGACTGTTGCTGGCTCAGATTCAGGTCCGATCTACTCTGGTGGATGAGATTAGAACTGCTCAGGAAACAGACGTTCAAATCTAATGGATTAGAGATAAACTAAAACAAGGTATGGATGATGAGTATTATGTAGACAGTGAAAATCTCCTGAGGAAGAAAGACAGAATTGTTGTTCCTCTAATTCCTGAGTTGAGAAGCTCGCTGTTAGAGAAAGCCCACGCCTCATCCTATTCTATGCATCCTGGAGTTACCATGATGTACCATGATTTAAAAGATCTTTATTAGTGGGATGGTATGAAAAGAGATGTAGTGGAGTTTGTTGCTAAATGTCTTACTTGCCAACAGGTCAAAACAGAGCATCAGAGGCCAACAGGGAAACTTCAAAGTTTGGATATCCCTGAATGGAAATGGGAGAAGATTACTATGGATTTTGTAACTGGGCTTCCTCGTACCTCGAAAGGGTATGATTCCATTTGGGTGATTATAGACAGGTTGACGAAATGCGCACATTTTCTGCCTGTATAAACTAACTTTTCAGCAGCTTAGTATGTCAGGCTATATCTGGATAAGATAGTGTCATTACATGGAATACCTGTCTCAATAATCTCTGATCGAGGTTCTCAGTTTACATCAAAATTCTGACAATCATTCCAAAAAGCATTGGGTTATCAGTTGCGTTTCAGTACAGCTTTCCACCCTCAAACATATGGACAATCTGAATGAACTATTCAAACCTTATATGATATGTTGCGAGCTTGTGTAGTAGATTTTGAAGGTAGCTGGGACCAGCATTTGCCAATATATAATTTTCCTATGACAATAGTTATCAGGCAAGTATACAGATGGCTCCTTTTGAAGCCTTATATGGTCGGAAATGCAGATCACTTGTGGGATGGTTCGAAACAGGAGAACAAAAATTTAGTTGTTCACATGCGCCACTTATGATCATTGATGATAATACACTAGGGTTGTATTTGGATTGGGAAGAAGTATGGAGAATTAAATATGGAGTGGGTGACCTTTCCTGAAGCTAATGCATTATTAAGTAAAGCCATCGCATGCAACATGTTCTTTGGCAATAAAAGTCCAATTTGGCTTCTTCAATCATTTAGCTCCTTGTTCTTTAGCATTTAAAGTCAAAGTTACAGTTGCTTTGTAATAGAACTATTGCACCACTTTGTTTATGACTTTGATTGATGGCCCCCCATATGTTGAAATTTGTATATAATTTGAATTGGGAAAACTTTGCAGAAGTGCTGAAGCACCTTTATAAATAGAGGATGCTCGGCACTTTAGAATTCATGCTTTCTTTCAATTTCTCTGGTAGAATTTGGGAGAAAGTGTCTTGTGTGTTTCATTTTCAAGCTTTGTTATAATATCTTTTTTCTTTCAGTAATAAAATTATGTGTGTTTTTATTCAAATCATGAGTAGCTAATTTCATCCTACTGGGGTAAATGGTGTGAAGCTTTTAATATGAGAATATAAATTAATATTATTTATATTATGATATGAATTGCAATCTGAAAAATAATATTTAAATTTGGACTAATTATTGACAAACTTTATTTCCGCCTTTATAGCTGGTTTTATATATTTGGCATAATTGAGTACCTAACTGGACTTGTAATACACAAATGTTATCACCATATTTATGGCTGGTTTTATATATTTGGCATAATTAATTCCTGAAGTAAATAATTGGGTAATAATGACAATTTATATATTATAAAAAGTAGGATTTCGTTATATTTGAAATATTAAGAGTGATTCTCTTAGCCCTAGTATTTTTAATTTATTGTTGCATCCCAATTTAAAAATTGATCATCACTTAAATCAATTCACTTTCTTTTTACTCAAATTATTATTTATTTTACTAAATCTATTTCTTGTGGATCGACCCCGGACTTACCATTTTATTTTATTACTTCGACACTCTTATACTTGGGAGTAAAGAGCCACTTTGTGAGTATGTAAGTTATTTAATTGTTAAATATCTTAATAATTAAAAAAACAATATATCCATTAGTCATAACCGGTTTAGAAAATGGCATGTTGTAATAGGTTACAAATGTCAAGTTTGTTAAAGTAAATGGTCATCAAATTAATAATGACTTACTTTAATTAAATTTTAACAACCAAAATAACCATTTTGCCCTCCTCAAATTCGGCCAACCTTAACCTAAATATATGAGTGAAATTTGTTTCATTTGTTGAATAAGTTTAAGTTTCCAAAAACATAAAAAGAGAAGTTTGAGAGAAAATAAGAAGGCTAGAACATTTCTTGAAGAAAAATTGAAAAGGTATTTTTCTTATTTTCTTTGGTTGGAAAATTTATTTCTATTACTCTACATATGATGTGGATTTAATTTTCCTCTCTTGAATATATGTTGAGATAGTTGTTTACTTGAAAATGGATATATACATGTGTAGTATTTAAAAATAAGCTTAATTAGTGTAATTAAGGCTTATTATAGTTATTAGATAACAAGTTGTCATTCTAGATTGTTATGACCACTCTAATAATACTTAGAATTATTCTCGAGTTCTTCATTTGTGGTGACTTTGATTGATGTAGATATTAATTAGATTAATGTTGAGAAAATTGGATTTAAAGCATGAAAAATAATTACTTTTATATCTAGATTAAATCTAGAAATTTTGTGATGAAAAATATGTTATTTAAATGTATTGAATATGAATTGGGCATTAGAATAACTGTCGAAAATTATTTCGGAGTGAAAATATGCGAAAACGGTAAAAAAACATCATTACCAGGTGAGTTTCGGGCTTACTGTATATAGGCTGTTTAAATAGTGAATTGGTCACTGTTCGGACAGCCCACGAACTGCCCAAGTACTATTGGGGCTGACCTGGACAGCCTCGTGTGGTATTGATTGATCGGTTCGGTCGTAAACGCGTTTTATGATATTTTGTAGAAAAACGTTTTAGCAAAAATTTTGCGGTACTTTCTAAATTAATTATGTCATTATTTGATATCGAATAAAATATTTAGGTATATGAGATTGAATAATTTATCCGGTGAAATTAAAATTTTAAAAATTATAATTCCATGTGAACCACGCTTCTACCGTGTAAAACCATATAACCTACGTCATCCTCATGTGCTTGTAAGTAGACCCGGCCAAAGGTTCGATTCCGGTTCGGAACCGAACCGAACCGGCCGGTTTCCGGTTCCACAAGTGTGTAACCGAAACACCGAACCGAACCGGAACCGCACGGTTCGGTTCCGGTTCAGTTCGGTTCACAGATTTTTTTTTTTTGAAAATTAATAAAAATAAATGAAATGATTTTATAAATAAAAAAAAAATTATTACATTGAAGAGCTTGAGCTTAAATTTTTAAAAATTTAAGTTGCCTACGTATCCTTCAAGGGTGAGAGGAATCAAAGCTCACGTAGTTCCATTACAAGTTTTAGTCTTTTAGACATATCCCCTTTGTAAATTATAATTTTACAATTATCAATCATCATTATCAGTTGATCCTTCGGCTCCGGTTCCACTTGCAATTGTTGCAGAAGCATTATCGAACAAATCTTCAAAATCATCGGGGGCATCTTCTTGTTGTCTCAGATCAGCTCGAGTCCAATCATCCACACAAGCTGTTGCTTCTAGAGTGCTTGGATGTAATGAAGATCGCCTAGCTTCAATATATTACCTCCCAAGCTGAAGGCTTGCTCAACCGCAACGGTGGAAATAGGTGCTGCCAAGATCTCTTTAGCAATAATAGATAAAACATTATATATATTTTGATGCCGGTTCCACCATTCAAGGATTTTAAAATTTTACTGCATAAACTTTCATAGAAAACTCAAAATTTTTAGATAAATAATTATCTAATTCAGGTTATTAGTTGTTGTCGTATCGCTAGATTTTTTATTTCGTTGCAATAAGCAACGATCCCCTGTGCTAAGTCTTGTTTGAATTACCGGTTCGCTACTACTAGATTGACCTAATGTTCCTAAGTTATATCTTACAATATAATCATTAAATAAAATAATTAAATCACTTCTTATTTCGTCATTATGCTCGTAATATCAACATCATCAAATATTCCTAAATAACCATAGTAAGCTTGTAAACCACCATTCAAACCTTCTAATTTAAATATAGGATCAAAAACAGCAGCAATAATATAAAGTAAAGGAATTTCTCTAAAATAATTCAATCATTTTACCTTCATAGCAGTAATGGCTTCGAGCAAAACAATATCATTAGGGTCGTCACTGTCAACATGTTCATCGAGAGTGCCAACAATATTCAAACTCTCAAGAAGAAATAAATGTGCTGTAGGATAATAAACACCGCTAAAAACTAAAGTAGCATCATTAAAAACTCTTAAAATATCTAAAAAAATTTCACAAATATCCCATTGACTAGGATAAAGTGTGATATTTTGAACATGTTGAGAAAAAAAATTACATAATGCATCTTTGTATTGAAATGCTTGACATAAAAGAAAATAAGTAGAATTCCAACGTGTTGGAACATCTCTTGAAAATTTAATCGGTTTAATACCATTTATTTTACAAAACTTGGTTCATTCTCTCCTAACTTGAGAATATGACCAAATACAATTAAGTGCCGTTTTAATTGGATCAAGGAAAGGTGATAATAATTTTAGTCCGTCTTGCACACATATGTTAAGGACATGACATGTACAACGAATATGAAAAAATCGACCCCTAAATTTGGTTCACATAAGGATTTTAAATCATGAATGGATGCAGTATTTGCATATGCATTATCAAATCCAATTGTTAAATTTTTTTCTACTAAACCATATTCATCAAAAATTATCTTCCTTCTTCTCCTCCTTCTGATGAGAGCTTCGTCATCGTCACTATCATCAAGAAGATGACAGTCACAATCTATAAATATTATGTGCAGTATGTGGGTCATCAAAAACTCTAAATGCAATAAGTCTTTTTTGCATGGTAAATGATGCATCAATCCAATGACAAGTCACACCCATGTATGAGTGTGTTTGCCAATGGTCACTCCAAATATCAGAACATATAGAAATACGACCTTTCATCTCTTTAAATATTTCATTTAAAATAATTTTACCATCTTTATATAATTTGAAAATATGACGTTTTGTTGTGTTTCGAGTCATTCTACATGCAGCAGGGTTTAAAGCATTATGCACGTAATTAGTAAAATGGAGTTTTTCACCAAAGCTTAAAGAAAGATGTGCCATACATGTTAATTTCGCAAATTCTTCTCTATTTTTTGCATCAGAATATTTAAATAAATCTACACTACTCGTACCTCTACTAGATGATGCGTACCTGGCCATTTGAGTCTGCGTCGTATCAATGCCAAATTCAACCGGATGATGTTTTTCCATGTGCTTGATCATATTGCCGTATCCACCAGAAAATTTATAGATAACCCCACAATAGTTGCAAATTATTCGTTGTGAACCATCTTCTAGGCGTTTCAAAGTAAAATGAATTTTGAAAATATCTGAGGATCGAGCCTTAACTTCTCTTCTCCGTGATTGTGCACTGACACTAGGGCCGCTCTCTTGGGTTGGCATATTTGACATAATGTTCTCAGATGAGCTTGCCATTTTTCGTTTGAGAAATTAGGAAGAAAATTAAGAAAATTGAATAATTGCGATGCGAATGATAACAAATTAACAACTAAATGAATTGAGATTGAGAATAAGAATATAAGATTATAAGAGAATTGTATTGAAGTAAAATTGAGAATAAGAGATTTATAGAAAATGAGAGAGTTGAGAATTTGGTGTGATGAATTATGAAAAATGAATCCTATTTATAGAATTTTAGAATTTTTTTGATACCAAAAATGCCCCTAAATATAACCGTTTTATTACCGTTATTAGGGGTACATTAGTAATTTATATTTTATATAATAAATATAATTTATTTTTTTATTTTATTTTTTTTATTGGGCAGGGAGCCAAACGGCTCCTTGCCCCCCCCCCCCGGCTACTAGCCGTTGGGGGCGTAGGGTTCCTATTGGAACCCTACGGTTCCAACAGGAACCGTCCGAATCAGTGGCAATTTTCACTAAAAGCAAAATCATTGAACTTTGCTATAGTTCTCTTTACAATCAATCATACACTTACAAGTAGATCCGGCCAAGGTTCCGGTTCGGACCGGTTCGAGTTGAGGTGGAATCCCAACTGAACCGGTCTCCTTCCGGTTCGGTTCCGGAACCGGAACTGGAACCGATTGGAACCGGAAGGTTCCAATTCCAACCGGTTCGATTTCGGTTCGGTTCCGATTCCGAACCGGAACCTTGGCCGGGTCTACTTGTAAGTGTATGATTGATTGTAAAGAGAACTATAGCAAAGTTCAATGATTTTGCTTTTAGTGAAAATTGCCCCAATTGATGTGGATTTATTGATTGCACGTAATTAATTTCTCAAATCATAAAAATCTGAACCAAAAGTTATAAACGTGGGATAAAGATTGGCCAACTTTTTATGAGGCCCACGTGAAGATATGACATTAAATAAATAAATTAGAGAAACAGAATTTTGATTTGTCAACGTAGCATTTTATGCATTATATAATTTGGAACATTTAAATAATAATATTTCCTAAAAATTCTTGTAAAATATTCCAAATTTTCAACAACGTATTAAAAAAAAACTATTATTATTAATCAAATTAATTTCACTATGTCTATGAATCAAATAAGAATCAAAGATTCCTATCATATTGATTTCAAAATCATTAGAAAATATTGATTCTAAATGAAGTCAAATTTATTAGGAAAAATTGATCACATAAGCTTTGTTAAAATGAGGATAAAATGTAGAGATCCCCATAGATAGTTTAGAACCAATTATTTATTATATAATGTTTTTTAATAGAATATTATGAAAAATCAGATAATTAGTTTAGTAGCAATAAATACGAGAAATCCATAGAAAAACTTTATAAATTATATTTTTGAACTTGAGAATGAGCTCTAATAACATCTCCAAACATATTTAAAAATTAGAGTGAGATAAGATTTTAGTCTTCAATAACGCATTTTATTTTTATCCTACTTAAATTTTAGATAACCACTCTCCTTAATTTTTGACAGAAGAATGATGATATACATTCCGGAGGTGTATCAATTTTTCACTCAGAGTTTCAAAAGTGTATCAATTTCAACATTTTGAAGGTGGAAATTAATTTTTTTTTTTTTTACTCATTTTCAAGTGGAACAAACAATACATACTATAATAACATCAGGTGGGAAAATAAGATTTTCACCTAATTTAGGATGGACCGGAGATAATCTTCCTTTATTTTATGTAAATATCTATAAAATTTTTTATTTAAATCTTTATCATAAACAATTGATTGTATAAAAAAAAATTAACTTAATTTTATGAACATTTAAATTACTTAATTATTTTAAGTGCTATGAGGGAAAAAAACACACTAAACATTGAAATAGCTGAAAATAATAATTCCAAGAAGGTATGACATTTTAATTAAAAAAATTATTAAAATCTATCAATATTATAATGTGGACTCTACTAGGATACTGGATTTATGCACTTATAGTTGTTAAACAGAAAGCAAATATGCTTTACACAGATCAAATCTAGAAAAGCAAATGCACAACCCTAAGAACCCTCAAACTTGATGTATAAAGATAAACCTGGAAAATGTGAAAACGAATCCAAGTCGAGATGATTCTCTGTCCTTAAGAACTTATTAGCCTCCGCCTTTGGTGCTTTACAGATTCAAAATGGCCAATGTTCTCTCAGGATTCCTTGAATGCTTCTTGTTCAAGGAGCACTACTTAACAAGTGTTTGTACTTGGAATATGGTGGAACTCTCTCACAAAACCAATGGAAAAACGACTCACAAAATTCGGACTTAATTCAGATCTCTTGAATGAACATGGATGCCTCATTATAAAGGCATGGTAAGGTGCCTCAAGGGCACCCTTTGGGTTGGGGTGCAACTCTCCAAATGGTTATACCCCTCCTATGTATCCCTTTGACATAAAACCATGTTACACTCAATTTGGAGGACATATCCCTAAGAGGTAACATCCAAAGGACATGTCCCTCCTCCATCCAAACTATAACATTTGAAGTTTTGAAAAATTTACAACACACACTCATTGCAAAAATAAATAAATAAATAAATAAATAAATCCCTACAACTCCAATAGCTAGGCACTGGCTCTAGGCTTTCTTATATGGCTTTTTTCATCATTTAATACATGCCACATGTTAAATGAAATGATTTATTTAATTATTTGTCAAATACTAATTTGTCAACCATATGATAAAATAAAGTTTTATGTATAATTTTTGCAGTCATTTTCTTCTTCCTTAAGACTTGCATATTTTCAATTAATTTACATCTAATTCACAAGGAAAAATTATTCTATTGAAAGTGATGTGTTTGAATAATGCACAAATTTGAGGCAAGAAAAAAATATTATATAATGTTTTTTAATAGAATATTTATGAAAAATCGGATAATTAGTTTTGTAGAAATAAATACGAGAAATCCATAGAAAAACTTTATAGTTTATATTTTTGAACTTGAGAATGAGCTCCAATAACATCTCCAAACATATTTAAAAATTTATGTCCTACTTTAAATTTAGAGAGTGAGATAAGATTTCAGTCTTCAATAACACATCTCATTTTTATCCTACTTAAATTTTAAATAACCATTATCATTAAATTTTTGACAGAAAAATGATGATATACATTCGGGAGGTGTATCAATTTTTCACTCAGAGTTTCAAAAGTGTATCAATTTCCATATTTTGAAGGTGGAAATTAATAATTTTTTTACTTATTTTCAAGTGGAACATGATGTACTCCTGTAACTTCGAATGAAACAATACATACTATAATAACATCAGGTGGGAAAATAAGACTTTCACCTAATTTAGGGTGGACCGGAGATAATCTCCATTTATTTTATGTAAATATCTATTAAGTTTTTTATTTAAATCTTTATCATAAACAATTGAGTGTATAAAAAAAATTAACTTAATTTTATTAACATATAAATTACTTAATTATTTTTAGTGCTATGAGGGGAAAAAACACACACTAAAACATTGAAATAGCTGAAAATAATAATTCCAAGAAGGTATGACATTTTAATTAAAAAAAATTATTACAATCTATCAATATTATAATGTGGACTCTACAAGGAGACTTGATTTATGCACTTGTAGTTGTTATATAATAAAAATTAAAAAAAATGATAACCACACTCATTGCAAAAATAAATAAATAAATCCCTACAACTCCAATAGCTAGGCACCGGCTCTAGGCTTCCTTATATGGCTTTTTTCATCATTTAATACATGCCACATGTTAAATGAAATGATTTATTTAATTATTTGTGAAATACTAATTTGTCAACCATATGATAAAATAAAGTTTTATGTATAATTTTTGAAGTCATTTTCTTCTTCCTTACGACTTGCATATTTTCAATTAATTTACATCTAATTCACAAGTAAAAATTATTGACGGGTGCTTTTCGTTTCAGGTGCAGTTTCGGGATAATGTTCGCGGGACAATCCTCCTTCAACCGTGAATTTGTTTGGTTATGGGGGACTGTAGGCACTACATTTTTGCATATAAGTCCCTATGATGAGTCTCATTTGGAGACACTACCTTTTAAGTCACGAAAGTCGCGGGAAACGGACGTCGGAAGTGGAAATTCAGAATAAGTATGTCATCAGATTCATTTCACAAGTTCACTGTTTTCGTTCGTGCTGCGTTTGTGACCACGTTCGAATGTCAAGCAGATTGCGGGCGTTCGTGTAGCGTTCAAATCGGCGTTCGAACGGTGTCGGTATTTCTGGTTTCGCTGCTAGCCTCACATCCAAGCCCAATTAGCCCACCAAAGCCCATAAAACATATCCAATTAATAAAATGCATGTTTAACACATGACAAAATTAAATAAAATCTAAAAATCATATACCAATTTAAAATAAAATCATGCCTAATCAAAATCAATCAAGATTATTATATTACTAACTAAACAAATACCATGCCTAAACAAAACAGATTAAATATATGAACTTCCTAATTAAGCATAATCTTGTCTCCAATCAATCTTTGGTTTTCCTTGTTTAACACTAAATCAAATCCTCCTTTAATGCACAAATCCCATCCTTGTCAAGCAAGGATTCACCCATCCCATTTGCCTATAAAAACAAAGTTATTCCAACCTTTGAACACTACTGACTCTCACGCATATACAAAAAAGAAAAAAGCCTCTCCATTCACGCCTAATACACTCAAGAAGCAACAAAGAATTTTCTCTCATCCTCTCCCTTCCATAACCAAAAAATCACAGCCCCTAAACACCTTAGATTACCGAAAATTACAGCCCATAAACACCTTAGATTACCGAAAATCACAGCCCCTAAAACATCCACTGTATTACCAAAAATCACTACCTAAAACATTCACTGTTTGACCGAAAAACTGCCTTGGAACACCCCCCCTAAACTACCGAAACTCACCCCTAAACAACAGCCCTTTAACCGCAAAAAATAGTAGCCTAAACACCAAAAACAGTGACCGAATACAGAAGTAAAACAACAGTAAAATGGAGGGAAAACAGCAGCCCGAACAGCGAAACAGCGAAGGAAAATGTTGAACCAGGGAATCGGAGGAGTTGCAGAGCATCAACCCTTCTGACGACCGTGTATCGTACTTTCGAGAGACAATTTTAAAAAGGTTAGACATGAGTGCACTTTTTTATTTATTTTCATTCGTCTTTTAATTGTTTTATTTATTTTCTTGGCATGGGAGTCGTTTGTGGATGCATGTTGTGGCTTTGAATAAAATGGAAAATGTGTCGCCTCATGTGGTATATATGATGGAAACCCAGACATAAATTCCGTAGCCGAATCTGAATGGACGGTAGTGCGGTCTGTACTTGGGATACAACTCCACGTACCCCTCGAGCAAACGACGCATATTTTGTTTTATGTTGTTTTGATTCGTTTATTATCCGTTATTTAAATTCTGCATGTTATTTTTTTGTGTAATGATGAGATAAAGCGCATGGGCTTAGTAAGTTGGATTAAAAGTCCTCCGTTTCGAGGGGTTAAAATCCTTTACCACGATACTTCATCGTGCCGGATGACGTATATTCGGTTGAATGTAAGATTTGTTCAATCGGGTATATAAAGTCTGATATCGTTGTCTTTATTTTTATATGCATTATGGGCTTAGTAAGTTGGATTAAAGGTCCCCCGTTTCGAGGGGTTAAAATCCTTTACCACGATGCTTCGACGTGCCGGATGATGTATATTCGGTTGAATGTAAGATGTGTTCAATCGGGTATACAAAGTCCGATATCGTTGTCTTTATTTTTATGTGCATTATGTTATTAGCGCATGGGCTTAGTAAGTTGGATTAAAGGTCCTCTATGTCAATGGGTTAAAATCCTTTACCACGATGCTTTGCCGCGCCTTGTAGCCCGTTATTATTTATTAGGTGTCATCTATTCATCCGTTCACGTATGTGTCATGTTGTTTACTGTTTTTTGAGGTCACTACTGTGACCCCGTTTGAACACGTTTCAAAACGCCGCACGAACGCATGTTTTCTGTCTTAGTTCGTTCGAACGCGTTTACGAACGCTATACGAATGCAAACCTTCTGTTTACCGTTCGAACGCGTTTTCAAACGCTACACGAACGCGCATACACTGAACTGAGTCCTTTTCATCACATGTCATGCATAATTGTTTCTTAGGTGATTTCTCTTATTTCATGTAATCAATCATACTATTTGTATCCCTGCATTTATCTATTTGATGTGTTCATGAGATGGTATTCAAGCATGATTAGGCCGTTAGTATGTTACTTGGTTCTTAAGCATGATTTAGCATATTTAGTTGTTCATTTTCAAGCATGATTAGTCATTTATTTTGCGTTTGGAATTTACATTATGTTTATATTGTTCTTTGTTTTCCCCATTATATGAACAAAGTATGTTCATGAGATTGCCGTGTGCTATTGCATGTTCGTCGTTATGATGATTACTTTCATGCATGTGAACTTAAAAGTAGAATATTCTTGGAAATATGTTGCTTAGGCTTGGTTAAATTATTGCACAAATAATTTCATTACAAGTGGCATAAGTAAGGGACCATTCCGAACCCAACGGTTTGAGGTCTTCCCTTACGAGGGGCGAGTGCGGCCTTAAATCTTTGTCCCAGTTCACACCGGGTGGCGACTCCTTTATTCTCCGGTTTAGTCCCCCGCGGGGTACTCCGTACTCCCAACTGGGCCGCGAGCCCGGAACAGCATGCGTCGCCCAGTTTCCGTGACCCACAGTCTGGCGACTCCACTATGGATAGAGAATTGGCCCTGAAATCATGTCTTGTGATGTTTATGATTTGTGTTTTAGTTAACCGTGTCTATAGTGGGTTGAAAAGGGTTTAATCAAAGGCATTATTAAAGCTTGGTAATGGTTTGGTGTCTTCCTTCATTCACTACCTTTCTACGAGGAAAAGTTGTGAAGGCACCTAGATAATCATTTACCTGTAACTTACTGTGATTGACTAATTTGGAGGACTTGTTGTTTATTCCTGTCACCAAGGCGATAAGAGCCTAAGAGGCTTGGGAATTTAAGAGAGTTCGTTTCACCCCCCTCTGGGGAATCTACAATAGGAAATCCATTTGATAGTCAGTCATGCACCATAGCTCGTTGGCACGTACCGTAAGGTATAAAAAAGGTGCACTCATTTGGTCGCTCGAACCCTTGAGTGGGGAGTCCTAGTTGTGGGCAATCCTTCGTCAACGAGAGCCTTTGTTCGCACTCCTGTAAACCCACATGAGAACCTTAGTCGTAGAACTAATAGAAATTATTTATTTTGTGTTTATATTTTGGACCGTCGTTATTTGGATCCAGTTGGACCTTTTGTCAGAAGATGTGAACTTGTTGGGCCATTTAAACTGGGACGAGTTCGTGTCCTTTGACTGTTGGGCCAAAAGCTTCTAAAATGCCGGTGGGCCATTTTATGTTTGGGCCTCTTATCATTTGAGGTTGTTTATCCATGTTATCGCAAAAGTGTAAACCTGTTGGGCCTTTTCAACTATGACAAGTTTGTACCGCGCAATAGTATGATTGAATGCTTTAAAATGATAATGGGCCGACTTATATATTCCATGCATCGCACGCATCTCATGCATCTCATGCATACATGCATCATGTTAACCCATGTGTCTTAAAAGCCATCATAGATATTTGTTGGGTTAGGAAAAAGAAGACTTGTCAAAGAAGAGTTTAGCAAACATGGATATCGGGAAAAAGGAAATCGAGGAACATAAAAATTTACGACAATGATAGAAAAACCATGGTGGGCCCAAAAAAAAGAAAAAAAAAAGAAAAAAAAAGAGAAAAAAAAAAGAATAAAAAAAGAAAAAGAAAAAATATTGTTGTTTGTTTTTAGTCATTGATAGTTAGACATAAGTCTAATGATGAAATCGTTTTCTTTAGGGAGAAATCTTAGAAACGATAAACTCTTTATGTGTTTTTATATGATATTTTGAATGATTGATCTATGTTAGACTCGTAAGCACTTCACTATAGGTTCTTAGTGGAGAAAACCTGAGTAGTTGGCAATGTGACTAGTTGAAGAAATTGTTGGTCGGTGAATTACCGTTTGCTTAGATGTCTATCTTGATTTGCTTATGTTATGATGTGTGGTACGGTTGAAAATGAAAGAAAAGTCTCTAAAGAAAATAATTGAACCACCTATAAACAATAAGCGTGAAGCTACCCATGGGCGAGTATTATGACCACCATGAGGAGAAATGCTACCTTAAAGGGTAGGTGTGTTGAAAAGAAAAAAGAAAGAAAAAAGAAAAAGAAAAAGGAAAAAAGAAAGTCCAAAATAAAAGAAAGAAAAGAGAGAGACAAAAGAGAAAGAAAACTATACCACATTGAGCACAGAAAAGCAACTGCAGGCATAATTGAGACATCTAGGTTGGTTTGATCCATCAATCCCGATTTTTGAAACGAAATCATTGAGTTGGCTTACTTAAGGATCAAACTGTGAAGGAACATTTGCACAAACACACTTTGAGTCTGACTTAGATAATTTATTCAAAGACTTGGATTTGAGTTGCGTTGAAAGTTTTGAAGGTTCTCTGGTTTCAATACTGGGCATTCTTTGAGGGCAATAATATGTGTAACTATTGGGACTATTTCGTAGAATGTTATATAGTATGATGATATGGAATGCCACATCACGTGGTTCACCTTGACCTATTACAAGCAGCAGAAAGCTAAATCAAGACTAGGGGCGACCAGTCTACCACCCCACAAATAAGGGAAACAACGAGATCTTGAGCCATGAGACAGAGGACAATCAACCAATCACCGGAAGAGAACCGATAGAAGGAAATTGCAAGCAGACCCATGGGGCGACCAAAGACTTTTGTAGGCAAGAAGTACCGAAGAGCACAAGGAAGACCTAACCCATCAGAATAGGAAACACATTCATGCATGCATACACGTCATATACACGCAATCTTTGTCTTGTTTTTGTTCGCAGGTTTTGAAGAAAAGAAGAAAGCGGCAAATGCAAGCCAACCAGAAGCAGCAACAGTACAATTAGCAATTTTCAGGAATAAACCACAGGGGCGAGGCCCATATCAGTATCAGTCTGGGGGCGAGGCCCATATCAGCAGTATCAGTCTGGGGGCGAGGCCCATATCTGTATCAGTTGGGGGCGATGCCACATCAGTATCAGTCTGGGGGGGAGGCCCATATTAGTATCAGTATCAATCTTGCCGGGTATGGCACTCTGGGGGCAAGGCCCACATCATTATCAGTATCAGTCTTGTCGGGAAGGGCACTCCGAGAATGGAGCACAGTTCGAGAATGAAAAAGCCGAGAATGGTAATCCGAGAATGGAGCAGGGTTCGAGAATGAACAAGCCGAGAATGGCAATCCGAGAATGGAACAAGGTTCAAGAATGAAAAAGCCGAGAATGGCAATCCGAGAATGGAACAAGGTCCGAGAATGAACAAGCCAAGAATGGCAATCCGAGAATGGAGCAAGGTTCGAGAATGAACAAGCTGTGAATGGCAATCCGAGAATGGAACAAGATTCGAGAATGAATAAGCCGAGAATGGCAATCCGAAAATGGAGCAAGATTCGAGAATGAACAAGCCAAGAATGGAAATCCGAGAATGGAACAAGTTTCGAGAATGAACAAGCCCAGAATGGAAATCCGAGAATGGAGCAAGGTTCGAGAATGAACAAGCTGAGAATGGAAATCCGAGAATGGAACAAGGTTCGAGAATGAACAAGCCGAGAATGGTAATCTGAGAATATAGCAGGGTTCGAGAATGAACAAGCCAAGAATGGCAATCCGAGAATGGAACGAGGTTCGAGAATGAACAAGCCGAGAATGACAATCTGAGAATGGAGCACAGTTCGGGAATGGACCACCTCCCAGTAATGGTTCAGGAACGGACCACCTCCCAATAACGGTTCAGGAATGGACCACATCACAGCAACGGTTCAGGAATGGACCACCTCTCATCAACTCAGCTCGAAGCAGCAGACAAGTCAGGTGGCAGCTAGTGAGCCAGGTAAGTGAAAATGCATTGCATAACTTTGATAGGATTGTCACTGTTACACATTAAACAAGTCCCATCAAAGTAGGGGCGACTGTAGGCATTGTATTTTTGCATTTAAGTCCCTATGATGAGTCTCATTTTGAGACACTACCTTTTAAGTCACGGAAGTCGCGGGAAACGGACATCGGAATGGGAAATTCAGAATAAGTATGTCATCATATTCATTTCACAAGTTCACTGTTTTCGTTCGTGCTGCGTTCGTGACCACGTTCGAACGTCAAGCATATTGAGGGCGTTCGTGTAGCGTTTGAATCAGAGTTCGAACGGTGTCGGTATTTCTGGTTTCGCTGCTAGCCTCACATCCAAGCCCAATTAGCCCACCAAAGCCCATAAAACATATCCAATTAATAATAATACATATTTAACACATGACAAAATTAAATAAAATCTAAAAATCATATACCAATTTAAAATAAAATCATGCCTAATTAAAATCAATCAAGATTATTATATTCCTAAATAAACAAATATCATGCCTAAAAAAAAATAAATTAAATATATGAACTTCCTAATTAAGCATAATCTTGTCTCCAATCAATCTTTGGTTTTCCTTGTTTAACACTAAATCAAATCCTCCTTTAATGCACAAATCCCTTCCTTGTCAAGCAAAGATTCACCCATCCCCTTTGCCTATAAAAACAAAGTTATTCCAACCCTTGAACACTACTGACTCTCACGCATATACAAAAAAGAAAAAAACATATCCATTCACGCCTAATACACTCAAGAAGCAACAAGAATTCTCTCTCCTCCTCTCCCCTCCATAACCGAAAAATCACAGCCCCTAAACACCCTAGATTACCGAAAATTACAGCCCATAAACACCTTAGATTACCGAAAATCACAGCCCCTAAAACATCCATTGTATTACTGAAAATCATTACCTAAAACATTCACTGTTTGACTGAAAAACTGCCCCGGAACACCCCTCTAAACTACCAAAACTCACCCCTAAATAGCAGCCCATTAATCGCAAAGAACAGTAGCCTAAAACACCAAAAATAAAGTGGGGTGTTAATTTTATTACCAAACCGAGCTCGGCCGACCTGTTTTCTCTAAGATTGTCGAGCAGTTCTCTTTCGTAGTGTATTTACAAGGAATATTTTTTTATGAGACTTCTTTTCAACCAACCAATACAAATGAGACTACCATCCCTTTATATACTAAGAGAAATACAACATTATTCCCATATCTTTATGACGTCAGCCACGTGGATCTCCGGTTGATTGACGGGCTCCCTGCCCCAACTGTCTCGCCAAAAGCAAGCCTGACATCTGACTCCCTGTCACATCACTCTGCTTTCTACACTGCCACACTTCACCATTATGATGTCAGCCTGTAAAGATATCTCAAATAGTTGTACATGTCAGAGGGAAAAGTCCAAACTATCTGTGATCACACGTTGGGCTTCATGAGCACGGCCAAACCGTGTACTGAATTACCCCAACTACTCCCGACCTGACCCAATATATCTGAACTCATCATCCAGATCCATGAGGAAAAGTATAACTGAACCGAGCTACCGGGCTAAAGTGGTCGGTCTCAACTCTGATGTTGTCGGCCTCTGAGACTTGCATCATGTTGTGTCCTCTGGTTGTCCAGATTCGGGAAGTAGGGTTCGAACTTTATGTCTGACCGAGGAGTAACTAATACTTTCTGAACATTCGTCCTTCATAAAGGAGAAATTCCATCTCTACCATTGTCGTACTGTTCAAATATCTCTTTCTCACAAAAATCACCATCAACAAAAATTATTCTATTGAAAGTATGGATGGCAATTTTACCCATAAACCCGCAAAAACCTGCCCGCAATGGGTAGGATTTGGTAAATATATTAGTGGGTGCGGTGCGGGTTGGTAATTTAAAGTAGAACCCGCTGCGGGTGCGGTGCGGGTTGGTAATTAAGAAAAAAAGCGGGTATCCGTTGCGGGTATCCGCATACCCGCAATATTATTTTTTATTAATTAATATTTTTAGGAGAATATAAAAAAACATTCATATAAAAACAACTAACAAAACCTAAACCTAAAACATTAATCCACAGTTCCACACTCCCACTCAGCCGCAGCCCGCAACCTGCCCATCTGAAGATTTTTTGCATGACTATTATTATTTTTTTTAATCACACTTATTAATAAAATTATAATACAAAAATTTGGATTAAGTTCATATGATCAGAAACGGGAGAGGAGCAAAATAAGCTAGTGTTTGCAGCAACTTCAGTAGCTTTCCTGCTTCTTCATTACACTTACACCACTTGAGCTTTGTAAGCATCACTTTCATTACAATTAGCATAAAAAATATGACCAAAGATTGGTGATTACTTTTTAGCTTATTGTCGATTAAGTTGGCTAACTTATATCATTATAATTATGAAGGGAAGAACTCGTTTTAATTATGTTTATATGAAAAAATAAACATATGGTAATGAGTCTTTCATACATTATGTTATCTATGTACTGTATATACATACATTGCATGTTGTATATGTTAAATGAAAAACAAATGTGAAAACTATAGCTAGCAATTAAAAATAAATTATTTAATTAAAAAAATTATATTATTAAGAACACAAAGTAATTCAATATTTTAAAAACCCGTAAAAAATCCGTTGGGTACCAATGCGGGTTTGGTAATTTATTTTTATATGCGGTGCGGGTTTGGTAATGAAAATTAAAACCCGCAACGGGTATGGTGCGGGTTTGGTAATTTATTTACATATGCGGGTGCAGGTTTGGTAATGGCAACCCGCACCATACCCTACCCACTGCCATCCCTAATTGAAAGTGATGTGTTGAATAATGCACAAATTTGAGGCAAGAAAAAAATATATTATATAATAAGAAATTGATTACACATATGGCATGATGAACTACTTGATTTTACCCATTTATTTGTATAACCTCAAAATTTTATTTAATATTATCCTCTAACATCACTTGTTTTATTGATTATCAACTCTCATCTAATTGGTATGATACATGTTTTTTTTTAACGTTGGATTATAAGTATTTCAAAGTTATTTAGCAACTCTCATCTAATTGGTGCAGTGACCTGGTCGGTCCAGCACAGTGTCGGGACCCGATCCTGTCAGCATTCAGGCTCGGCTGATGTCGGGATCCAGTCCGGCTGGAATATCCTGAGTTTTTCAGAATATTGTTGGAAAGTTTCCGAATTAAAGATAAGGATTTGGAACGGAATAGTAATCGAAATTTATGTGTTGGTAAATAGTTCGAAATATTTTAAAGTGAAGCTTGGTTGCGTTATAAAACGCGTGGTTTCGAGAACCAATTACGCAAATTCTGATTTTATCATTCTACGCGTAAAAGATTCTTGTTTCGGCTATAAAACTTTCAAACAAACTTCGATTGGGCTGATTCTTAAACCATCGGACCTGTTTTTTCGAGACGAACAACTTTCATTTTGAATACTTTTTGAAATTTGTATCAGAATGGCTTCAAAAATGTAAAATTTCTAGAAAGTTCCATACCTATTCGTAATTTCACGGGGGCCTAAACGTAAATTTCAAAAATTTTCTTATAAATAGCCCATAGTTTCCTCTAATTGCGAAATGGGCATAACCTCACAAAATACCCACCCGACCCCTCATCCCTATTTGGCGTTTTGGTGAACCAATGTCACGCAGGCAGCTTACCGGCCATCGTCGACCGATACGACGGTCCAGAAAGAAGCATCCAGCCACCGCACATCTGATGGTGGCCGGTGGCGATGCAGAAAACACTGGCAACGGTGAGAAATGGAGAGAGAAAGGCACGTGAATAGATTTCACGATCCCGGCTCGTTGTTTCGTTTCACGACCCGAGCCACCCATCAAATCAAAGCTCTCAGAGGGTACTACAAGTTGGCAGTGATGGAATTTTCCATTCCGTGCACGGTTGCACGCAAAATGAGGAAAGAAGATTCAGTGAACAGTAACCCGTCGGTGAACAGTTGCTCCGATCAGAATTTTGTCGATTCCAGCGAGTTCGTGGGATCGTTTGGAGTTCGTATATGCCCTCGAAATCTCGGTAAGACCTCCTGGTAAAAATCCGCAAATTTCAAGTTTATAGTTAAATGATTGGATGTATCCAGTAGGTTCATAGCATAGAGTATTAGTATAAATTGAATTTTTTGAGTATTAGTATATTGAATATATGTATCTGGTAGAATCCGAGTAAAACAGAACGAGTTTGATAAATCCGATAGAATATGTAAGTTTTCGGTAAAAGTGGGTTTTTACATAGAATGATGTGTTTTGATTTTAACGATAGTTATGAGTTATTTAGGAATTACAAATGTGTTTGGATAAATCCGGATAGGTTCGGAGGGTTCGGGACCATTCCGTAGCTTTTGCAAAAAAAAATTCGGAAGATTTTCCAAAAACACGTAAACCGAGAATTTAAGTTAACTGACCACTTGAGTTAGTTTATAATGATGTTTTAAGATTACTGAAACTGAAAACATTAAAATCAAACTTGATTCGATTGTCCCGGATAGATCCGGAACTTTGTCAAAGCTTAGTCGGGAATTTCATAAGTTGCGACTTTAACGATGTTTCGCCATTTATTTTGGCAGACTTGACTAGGACCTGGAGTGCTCGTGAAGCCAGGTAAGTAACCCATGCAATGAGAACTTGAATTGGTGAATTCATGTTTTAATTTATATATAAAGAAGATTGACATGTTAGGATAAAAAAATGATAGTTATGAGGTGGCTTTTGGTACGAAGTACGAGATTAAGTATGGTTAAGATAATCAACCACCACATGTTTGGATTTTTGTAATGTTATGATATGAAGTGAAATGATTAATGACATTGATGTTTATTGATGTATGTAAGAGTATGAACATGTAATGGTATGTATGTGTATATGTAAATGAACAAGTATATGTATAAGCATGGGTACACGTATTTGAATATGCATGAGATTATAAGTATGATTTGAGTATATAAGATTGATAAAGAGAATAATTTATGATTTTTGAATTTATTTTAGCACGTGAAGATGTGCGTTATTGAAGTAAGTTTGTTATTGACTAGTGCATATGATATAGCTATATAGAGGTTGGGTTGGTATAAGCTAAGCCTTTCTTGAGTAATAGAAATACATGATTGATAGGATACATATATGAAAGGAATTCTGAAATGGATTATATTTGATTGATAAGTAAAGTATATGAGGACTGTTAAAGGTTATGGTATTTGAATTCGAAGTAATGTGTATATTTGTATGCTTGATGTATGTAAAGTAGTGTTTGCTATGTATGTGCATGTGTATGAAAAATCGTATGATAGTTTGTGTTACGTGATATGTGAGCATGTGTGTTGTTTGAATTATTGTTCTTTGATGTGTTGACTGTTGTGAATATTTCGTTGTCTGTTACATGATGCTTGTATGTATGTTTGAGTGTATGGGTATGTATGATTTGTAGGAAACGACTTTCCTTAGCGCAGTGGAAGTTGCTTGTGGTGGCACCGGGTTCGATATGGATCTTTAAAATTTTCTTTGTCTTCTCCATTTGTTGTAGTAGCTGAAATCAATCCTTTGTTATCCAACGATTGGATCAACCACTCGATCTTCCGAACTATGATTCGAAACCAACAAATTGAAGTGTGGGCTTCACTCACAAAGATCAAACCTCTAAAAAATTTAGAGAATTAAGATGTCACAATGGTGTTTGGCTTTTTAGAATTTCAAACACTCTCACAAAACTTGTGAATGTTTAAACTCTCTCTATTTTCTCTCAAATCCTTTCTCACAACACTTATGTGAATGAATGCAAAATGTTAAACTTAGGAAGTGAGAGAAATGGTAGAGATTATATTCTCTTACACAAGCCAACTAACCTAGTTATTAAGTATCTAATGCTTTCTTGCAATGGCCAACACAAAAATATGAATGTCATACCAAAGCATAAGAAATGATAAGTTAAAGACAAGGACTTTGTCATTAAGCATCTAATGCTTTCTTTCAATGGCAAACACATAAATGTGGAGGCCCTACCAAAGCATAAAATGCATTAGCTAATGACAAATATATTAGGTGTATAAAAGCCACCTAATAGACATAATTGCTTGGATGACATGGTAAGCCATATGGCTTTGTCTCCAATGGTAAATAAAAATCAATATCTTAATAATGATTTATTTACCTTCAATTATGTTGCAGTAATTATCTCATAATTATTACTAACTTGATTATCTCATAATCAAGACTTGATTATCTCATAATCAAAGAATTCTAGAAAACATTAAGTTAAAATAATTTAACATAGTTTTCATTTGTGACAATAAATATCATTAATCTCATTAATAAAAAGTGAGCATATAATTAGACAATCTAATTATATTAGGTTTGCTATAGTTAATCGAGCTAGCATGGGGACCAAATGGACCTACGATTTCGAGCTCCAATAATTCTGAAATATTAATTAAACTCTTTAATCAAATATTACGAATTATTAACTTCGCGTTATTCCACTAAAAACTCGAAGTTGAACTCATGTCACCATAGATGGATAAAATAAAACCGAACATCTTCGGTGTCCATCGATATAGTAATTACATATGGATATAGCCCTTCATGAATATCTCATAATAGAGCCGGGTCAAAAGTCTGTTAAACCCCTCCAAATATTTTATCTCTTACGCACCATTGATTCTATAATGAACAATTAATTCATAACAATTATGAATATGAAATTTTCTATTCGTAATAGAAAATTTGAGCACTCAAATTGTTCAAGTCCCGAATCAACCTTAAAAAAGATATTCTTCTGCTTCTCGTAAGAAGTGAATTCCATATCTATATAAAATGATCTCAGCTACACACCAACCCATATCCCCAAAATACGTAGTTATTGGGCGGGAATGCAACACCAATCTCACCATAGTAAATCAAAGGACATAGTCTGTCATGTAGGAGTTCGTAGTACACTAAAGATTAAGATCGAATCCATATATGACCATCTATTAGATAAAATGAATTTCTTCGGTTAATGGATATTAAAAGAAATTCGTATTTATCTGAGTCCAGTCCTATATGATCTCATTATACAATGTGCCTCCACTCCCATGTCACTACATGAACGATCCCGGATCAAGGTCGTCATACAAGTATAGAATGGATCGCAGCTATAGATAAACCACAAACAAAATACCCTCCTTGTTTGCGCCCTATGGACCATTTAGATTACTAACTTCAGACATAAATCCTCTTGTGCATCAAACATACACTAAGTCTGAAGGTACAATAGTAATCAAGGTAAACAAAACAATTGGACAATATGCGATATAAATCAAACAACTTTGATAAAATGAATAATGCATTTATTATTATTACAATAATCAATTCCATTTTAAAATACATGAAGCTTTAGGACATAAATCCCAATAATCTACCACTTGGACTAGAGCAAATGGGACATATCATGTAATCCTAAACCCTTTAAGTGACCTTTAAACACTTTAGCCGATAAGGTCTTTGTAAACGGATCAACCAGGTTTTCTGCGGATGGAATCTGCATGACAGCGACATCTACTCTCTTCACTATCTCCCTGATAAGGTGATATTTCCTCTCAATATTCTTACATATCTTGTGGCTTCTTGGTTCTTTGGAGTTCGCCATTACACCACTATTATCACAATAAAGTATGAGTGGTTTATCCATATCCGGAATAACTTCCAGATCTGCCATGAACTTACGGAGCCAGACTAATTCCTTAGCTGCTTCACAAACTGCTACATATTCAGCCTCCATGGTGGAGTCAACAATACAAGATTGCTTTATGCTCCTCCATACTATAGCCCCACCACCTAGGGTAAACACAAATCCAGATGTTGATTTCCTAGAATCGACATCCGTCTGAAAATCAGAGTCTGTATATCCTCTCAAAATCATATATTGACTTGTATATACAAGCATATAATTTCTCGTTCTCCGAAGATACATGAGAATATGTTCCATCGCTACCCAATGATCTAATCTGGGTTGGATTGAAACCTACTGACTACTCCCACTACAAAACAGATGTCCAGTGTCGAGCATAACATATCATACATAAGACTTCCAATTGCTGAAGCATATGGTATATGTCTCATCTCATCAACTCCTTGAGGTGTCATAGGAGACTGTTCCTTAGACAAATGAATTCCATGCCTGAAAGGTAAATTACCTTTCTTGGAATTCTGTATACCAAATCGTACAAGAATCTTGTCGATATAAGATGCTTGAGACATTGCTAACAGTCATTTCTTGCGATCCCGAATGATCTGGATCCTAAGTACATAACTTGCCTCTCCCAAATATTTCATTTGGAATTGGTTAGCTAGCCAGATTTTCACGTCCGATAATATATTTACATCATTCCCAATGAGTAAAATATCATCAACATATAACACAAGGAAAACCACATTCACATCAATGATGCGCTTGTAGACACAAGGCTCATCGATGTTCTGCTCAGAGTTATAAGACTTGATCGTAGTATCAAACCTTATGTTCCAAGATCTAGATGCTTGTTTAAGTCCATAAATGGACCTTTACAACTTGCAAAAAATTTTCTCTTGACCTTATGTAATGAACCCATCTGGTTGTACCATATAGATACTCTCATCAAGATTGCCATTCAAGAATATAGTCTTGACGTCCATTTGCCAAATCTCATAGTCATAATATGCGGCAATGGAAATAAGAATCCTAATGGATTTAAGCATGGCTACTGGTGAGAAATTTTTTTCATAGTCAACTACCTCTTTCTGAGTATAACCCTTTGCCACTAGCTTAGCCTTGAAAGTCTGTACTTTCCCATCTATTCCTCTTTTTCTCTTGTAGATCCACTTGCAACCAATGGGTTTTACCCCATCAGGTTGGTTTACAAGTTCCCAGACTGAGTTAGAGTACATAGACTTCATATTGAGGTTCATGGCTTTGAGTCATTCCTCTTTATCAGTATCTTCCATTGCACTACAATAGGTCAATGGATCATCTATACCATCAAAAGATGCAACAACTTGCACCTCACCATTTCCTAGATAGCGTTCAGGTTGTCTGACAACCCTCCCACTATGTCTAGGTGGTATGGTATCCTGATAAACTTGCATCTGACTTTCAGATGTAGAAGGTGTAATGTCTTTGTCAACATTTGACAATGGTGTATTGGTCGTACCAACAAGTAACTCCTCAAGTAACACTTTACTTCGAGGTTTGAACTCTTTCATGTAGTCCTCCTCAGGAAAAATAGCATTTGTCGACACAAATACTTTATTATCTTCTGGACTATAAAAGAATACACCCCTAGTTTCCTTAGGATAGCCTACAAATAGGCACACATGTCAACGTGGTTTTAACTTAGTAGTCTTGTTCTTTAGCACATGTGTCGAACACCCCCATATGCTGAAATGTCGCAAACTAGCTTTACGACCATTCCACAACTCTAAGGGAGTCTTAGAAATAGACTTAGAAGGAACTACATTCAGGATATACATTGCAGTTGCATACCCCCAGAATGAACTAGGTAGAATGCTATAACTAAACATTGATCTCATCATGACTAGTAGCTGATTTCTCCTTTCTGCAACACCATTTTATTGTGGTGTTCCAGGTGCTGTGAGTTGTGAAACAATTTCATTCTCAACTAAGAATTCCTCGAAATTTCTATCAAGATATTCTCCTCCATGATCTTATCATAGAATTTTAATGCTTTTAACTAACTGGTTCTCAACCTCAGCACGATATTCTTTGAACTTTTCAAATGTATCTGACTTATGCTGCATTAGGTAAACATACTTATATCTAGAATAATCTTCAATGAAAGTGACGGAGTATTCATAACCACCTCGGGCTTTTACATTCATCGATCTGCAAACGTCTGAATGTATTAGCTCAAGTTTTTTTTTAGCTCTTATCCATTTTCCCGTAAAAGGTCTCTTGGTCATTTTGCCTTCTAGACAGGATTCGCAGACAGGTAAAGTACCCAGTTTAACTGATTTAAAACTCCGTTCTTAATTAGTCTATCTATCCGGTCAAGGTTAATGTGACCAAGTCTAAGGTGCCATAAATAGGTATCATCATGAGAAATCTTTTACCGTTTTGTTTTAGATTTTTCAATCTTAAACATTTCAGTATTAAGCAGTGATTCATGCATTAACGGCCTTAATACATCTAA
>SKCR01028932.1:0-46550 GCA_019454045.1 Zanthoxylum bungeanum | reverse complement strand
AACACAATGTTGATAACGATACCTTTCCGTCAAAAGCCCAGCTTTGTACGTTGGTATGTTGCCTTCCATGTATGTCTTCCTTGAAGACGTTAATGTACCAATAGGCACAATGCCTTGTGGTACAACAACTAGTATCCAAAATAGTAGTTATACATGGAATCCATTTCGGATTCATGGCACTTTGCCATAATAGGGAGTCGATACCTCGTATCACTTCCTCAAACGTAGTCGGTGGATATACCTTCATAAGATTGACATCTTTATGAGGTTAGATCAGAAAACCCATACCCTAGGTTGTTTTCTGACTCTATCGATCTACTAGTTTCTTGTGTATTTGAAGATTAATGGTATAGATTCATCATAGATGAACTATTTGTGTTTCATTAAGGACTTCATGCCTTGAACAGTATTACTCCAATTTTCATCGAGTATCACTATCCTCCCACTGACCACTGCATATCGGTATTCCTCTCAGGAAAAACCGCATGGTGAGCAACAATCACATTGTTCTCATGTGAGATTTACAAGTACTATACTTAAGGTTTCCCTTAGGATAACCTATATAGGCACTGTTCCAATTTGGGTCTTTCAGTTTGGTATCATCCAAACGTTATGCCTGGCATACCCAAATTACTAGAAATGAGAAACCCCGTTTCTTCCCTGTTCATATCCTATATGACATCTATCAAACAGATTTATATGAACCTTATTCTAAATAAGTTTTGCACTGTTAATACATATCCTATTGAAGGAAACAGTAGCTCAGAGCGACTCGTGATAAACCTTATCATGTCCAAAAAAATTCGGTTTTAGTTCGGACACACCGTCTAACTGACGTGTCTCTGGAGGAGTCCTCATATGAAAGAATACCGTACTCTTTCATGTACATATGAAACTTACTGCTTAAGTATTTTCCAATACGGTCTTACCGTGGCGGCATAATACTATAGCCGATCTGTTTTTCTATTTCGTGTCGAAACTCTAAAGTTTCCGATTTGTGTTCTTCAAAAGAAACACATAACCATAACGTGATGCCACATCCGTTAAGGTCACGAAATATTCATGTTCACATCTAGCTTAGCTAGATATGGGCCCACTAACTCCACCATGAATAGGGCAAACAGATCGGTGGCCCTTATACTATTACCAAGTAAATAGTATTTTAGGTACTTTACCTAATAAATTAGATTCGCAGACTTTATTTGAATACTCAAATCAGTCCTAGTACCCACTCTTCAAAAGTGTGGATATACGAGTCTCGTTTAATTGTGTCCTAGACAACAATGCCACAAATAAGTCTCTATTGCTCAAATCAATTTGAGCTATTTATTTTCATTTTATGTTTTGAGATTTTATTTATATTCAAAATATAAATCTGTTATTCACATCTAATGTGTTGATCTCAGTATCATCTTTATATAATAAAACACTTAGTGTTCTATAATATAAGGTTTTATCCGCAACGGATTAAACACTGATATAGAGATAATGTCTCTAGTCAAACTAGTTACATTATAACAGTTCCTAATTTAAGTATATACCCAAAGGGTAGTTCCTAAACTTAGGTATCTACGGTCGAAACGGCGACTTTCGTCCCGTTTCCGATTCGCAGAGAAATCTCGGCTTGAAGTCAGTATCCAGCTCATAGCGGATTCTGAACATCAATACATATATTTTATGTACCACACTAAGTATTTAAAATCTAATTTCAATACCAGTAGTGAACATAACTTTGACAAATATTTTTAAAGTCAGAGCCTCGCCCTTTCTTTAATTCCTTCGTGTCAGCCATATCCAAATGGTAGTCACTTTGGGATATGTCAATTATCTTTTCAATATTCACAAAACCTTTGGCCAAGCCTGGGTTTCGGAATATCGAAACGATGTGCACCTTGTGCAACTAGCCCAATTGCAAACTTTGACTTCTCTCCACTAGAATAGTCAAATCAATTCTCTAAGAATTATTAATTGCAATTTAATACTTTTAAATCTAAAGAAGATTTATTGTCAAGTATAATAAATTAAGCACTAAAGTCATCATCACATAAATCTTCCAAAGATTTTATGCTCTACTTACTTGCTTAATTATGGGCCTAAATATAACAAGTTATTTTATCAAATAAATAACCTATTATTTATTCCCAATATGAAAATAAATCATTTAAAACATTTAATCCAAGGATTATATATTTTAAATATTCAACTTTTCAATCTTCTTGATTTCAATAGTCCAACTATTTAATCAATTTAATAAGGTACTATTTATTATAATGATTACAATAATCCAATTATTTAATCAACTATAATTTTAATATTGATTACTATAATCTAATTATAAAATCAACTATCATTTTAATTCAATTATATTGATTACTATAATCCAATTATAAAATCAACTATAATTTGAATGAGTTTGTATATAGTCCAACTATATATATTTTTAAAACAACATAAAATATTAGTCCAACTAATACTTTTGATTAATATGACGAGTAAAATATAGATGAGCGCGTTTAGCGAGTATTCGAACGAATGTTGCAAATTCAATACTTGCCTCCCATTATTTTTCGTCGAGCCTCTAACCCTCTGTCGAGTACTCGGGAAACCGTGTTTCCTAGTGGGCTAGGATCCCGTTAAATATCACACAATCTTGACTTTGGCCAACAAATTGTATGATAATTAACTAGGTAGATCTCGAAGATCAATTGGATCTCATCCAACTCCTAGATCCAGTAGGTGGACATCCAAGTCCCAAACATATATCTTATATATGCCTATACATCGAATGCATACCCTAACCTTTTTCCTCTAAATCAACTAGGCCTTGGCTTTGGCACAACAAACCTAGTGATCCCAGTCAAGCGCGGACCCATTGACATAGAAGCTTCGTAATCAATGTCAATGGACAAGAAGTGGTCTTGACTTTGGCCAACAAACCACAACTTGGACACGACACCGATATGGAACAAAGCCTCGTGATTAAAACACATCTTCGACGGACAAGGGCTTGACTTTGGCCAACAACCCCTGCCAATCTCGGATCTTGAGTAAGAATCACTCAATGGAAGGAAAATAAACGCTTGATATTTAACGAGGGTTTTTCGCGTGCAAATTGGCTACCAATTTAATTATCTTTGTTAAGGTCTCATCATCATACACCCTTAAACATGCATTCTAAATACATAATAAAGCGAGTATGAAAATAAATAATAATGATATACGGATGGATACTTAACACATTGATCCTAGATCAAATCTCTCCCTTTCTCACTCAAGCTAGCACTTGTATTACTTCTACCCGTTACACTACACTTCTAAAGAAACCTCATTTACATGGAGGGGAATAGGTGAGAAGAGAATACAAAGAGAATGAAGGTGATAAGGCTGGACACGCAGGTCCAATTTAATAAATCGAATTTATTACAACAATTTCTAAAATTGCCCACCCATCTAATATCCATCCGATATACATTATTCATTCAACACAACCACGTATTCACACACATAAGCATGCTATCAATCAATCTAATCAAATTAATTAATCTGATAATTAAGTGATCATCCAATGTCAAACAACGATTTGATTTTGTTCGAGTCAAACTCGTTTTTGCGAATAAGTACTCAAAGTACGAATTCTTGAATTAAATTAAACTACAATCATTAAATCTAATTTAACATGTATTTAATATTAATTCAATATTCAATTACAAATTAAATATTACACTTTTATTAATAAACCTTTTACGATTTAAATTCCAAATTTAATCGTAACGCGTCTCAAAGACCGATTAACGTCCAACGTCAATTCAATTAAAGTCCAATGGGCTTTTAATTGATTTCTTAAGGCGTGGACTTTGGTCAACTCGGGTCAAACCGATAACCAAAGTCCAATCCGGGATTTACCCCATAAGCCCATAAATCAATCTTGGCCCATTAGGCCCAATTGAACTTTAAAGGTTCATTAGTCGCATTTGGGCTTTATGGTTAAGGTTTTGGGCCCAATTGGATCCAATCCATTGGCCTAAACCCAACTTGATAAATCAAGCCCAATAGGCCCAAATACAACATTAGAAGCCCAAATCCAATTTAGCCTCAAATAATTAAATTACATAAATCCAATTTAGCAATTTAATTACCTAAAGTGTATTATATGATTAATCAACTAAATCAACATTTCCAAAACACTAAATTAGTCCAATTAATCATACTCAATTCATTATCATATGTCCAAACACACAAATGAAAAAATCAAACCCATTTACATGCTTAAAGCTCTCGGCCAAGGAGGAATTTTGTGTCCGATTCGGTTTCAATCCAATCGAACCCACAATCGACATTAAATCAACATCCTAAATGATTTCATACACATCCAATGTCATAAAATCAAAATCACCAAGACATTAGGGCATAGTTCCAATTCGGCCAACATAGAATTTTTGGGGTTTTTGTCCAATTCGAAATCCAATCCAATCGATTCAAATTAACATCAACCTAATAGATTCCAACTCATCAAATGAATCAAAAATCAAAAAATTCCAAGAATCTAAAAATACATATACCATTCGGCCAAGGGGAATAATTTGGGGAAAATAATTCCAAATCAAATTTCAACAAATTGGTCCAACCAAAATGTAATTATACATGTTATAAGAATACTCAAACAATCAATTTATTCAAATCATGCTCAACAAACATTTACCCAAATTTTAACCCTAAAAGTTTCATGCTTGAACCTAGGCTCTTGATGCCATTTGTTGGTTTAAATCTAGGTCCCAAGATCAAACAAGCAATGAAAACATTGCGTGAATACATCAACGGAGGTAGCGGAATACTCACATCGATCGGTTGAGTCGATTTGAAGGCGAATCAAGGCCAAAATCCCACGGTTTTCACGCCTGAACTGCATCAGTGAACTGCCTCCAAAACAGAAATTTTGAGATGCAAAACGGAGCTCCAAGCCTCGTCCGACGGATCCCGGCTCATGGGTGAACCTCCCTACCACCTTCGCAAGACTCGTAGTGTGCTAGCACTTGGATTTTCACCATGAAAACCCAACTCTTGCTTCCCTTTGTTCACGCCAAAATGGTTTCAAAAACAGTCCACTTTTTGCAGTTTTGGGCGTGAGAGAAGAGAGCAAAATGAGAGAGAAAGAAATATGTTAACTTGTTAAATGAAATGCATTTCAAATATATCTTATATACTTGTGTGAAATTCACTTTAATTTCACTTGCATTTGCCTTTAATTTGCATTTCATTTGCTTTTAAAAGTCAAACAATAAAAGCCATCAAGTACACATCATGTCCATCAAGTCACATCTACTTTATTAAAGTGACATGTCTTTCAATCAATCAATCACATCAATCAATCACATCACTCAAAGTGACATTTGATTTGACGCTTGATGTGACGAATGATTTGACGCTTGATGCGACTTGCGATGCCGCACTCGAATTCGAAATATGAATGCGCTCGCAATCACACTCGGGCTCGGGTTCGATAATTCCAAATCAACGATTTTTCCGTCGCGTCGTAATTAAATGATTACGCCTAGCGAATTCACTATTCACGTCGCTAACGAATTAATTCTAAATTAATTCGTTCGCCCGAATTAAAATCTAATTTTAATTCCGCGTCGAAATCTAATTTTGTTTAATATATCGAATATATTAATTTACCGATTAATTCCAAATTAATCGTTATCACTCTCTAGACGATATTTTATCCTAGATAAAATATCTTCGTTATTAATCCTAGATTAATTTTCTCTCTCTTCTATATAATCCCAGATTATTCAAGAGTGCGAGTTGTGCGTCATCGGTGGATTATCGGGAAGCGACCCATGAGATCTCCGGATAAGTTGGCAGTAAATACGGTCGTCGGAGTATCCGAATCACGTACGTACCAAGTACTACGTTCTACCGATTTACGAGACAAGGTCGACTCCTAGCAAAGCACCAAGTCTTCCCAATTCTCCGGACATATCCATTAAGAATATTAAGATCTGTATCAAGCGTAGTATATGATTGTATTGTGCATATCGGCCCAATATCGGATAGTCACGTGCTAGGCCTGGGGCTGGATAAGTGTCTGCCCCGTACGAAGCACATGTCGGATGTCTGGTAACTAGTCTCTATAATCGGATATACATGACCTTGTCATAATATCCCGATGGCCGCGCAGCACTTAAGAGCACTAATACCGTATCCTGCGTGACATCATCTCCACTATGACTGGAGTGATACTTCCGTCTTGACATCACACATCCAATACACTACGACTCTCTGATAAACCCAGAAGTGGTGTACGCAGAACCGGTTAAAGCCTGTACCACCAAGACCAAAGTCTATCGATTATCGTAAATATTAGCGATGTAAGTCTCAGGTTAAAACTATACACACCTACCTTGATTTCGGCCTCCCATAGACACATAGTCATAATACCAATGGGATTCCGAAGGGTCTATCCAGAGCGAAGCTGTTTCCCGTACCATCGGTGAAACACGACCTCCTATCGCACTTGCATAAGTATCCAATACTTATATATATGAGAACTATGCTGTTGTGCCCTCACAACGCACACAAGTGCAATACTAGCCTATTCCGCATTATCGATGTCCAGTCTCGATAATACTCCGGCTAGGGATATTTAATGATTAATCCTTCAGGGACTGATACTGTCTCATATCATTCTCAGTCCAGGAACTAATCACAGGGACCTCTCTTCATTTATATATCTATGGTGATCTAATCACAATGATGAGAGTGCAATTTCCTTTCCTTGTCACTATTATTGCTACAACAACACAATGATCTGAGCAAATAGTGACGCTATGGGTCATTTTGTCCAACAAATACCTAAGTTTAGGAACTACCCTTTGGGTGTGTACTTAAATTAGGAAACTGTTATAATGTAACTAGTTTGACTAGAAACATTATCTCTATATCGAGTATAACTCGTTGCGAGTATACCTTTATATTCTAGAACATTAAAGTGTTTTATTTTATAAAGATGATATTGAGATAAACACATTAGATGTGAATAACAATATTTATATTTTGAATATAAATAAATCTCAAACATATAATATGACGAACAAATAGCTCAAACTGATTTGATCAGATAAGACTTATTTGTGGCAGTGTTGTCTGGGACACATTAAACAAGACTCGTATATCCACACTTTTGAAGAGTGGATACTAGGACGGATTTGATTCCATTCAAATGATGTCTACGAATCTAGTTCATTAGGTAAAGTACTTAAAATACCTTTTACTTGGTAAAAGTGTAAGTACCACCGATCGATTAGACCTTATTCATAGTGACGTAAGTGGGCCCATGTCTAGCTAGGCTAGAGGTGGATATGAATATTTCGTGACCTTTACGGATGTGGCATCGCGTTATGGTTGTGTTTCTTTTGAAGAACACAAATCAGAAACTTTTAGAGTTTGGACACGAAATAGACGAACAGATCGGCTAAAGTATTAAAACATCACAGTTTGACCATGATGAAAAATACTTAAGTAATAAGTTTCTCATATACTTGAAAGAGTATAGTATTCTTTCAATGAGGACTCCTCCTGGAACACGTCAATTTGACGGTGTGTCCAAACGGAGAAATCGAATTTTGTTAGACATGCTAAGGTTAATCATGAGTCGTTCTGAGCTACCATTTTTCCTTCAAAAGGGATAAGCATTAACAGTCCAATACTTATTTTGAATAAGGTTCCATGAAAATCTGTTTGACAGATTTCATATTAGATATGAACAGGAAAGAAATCAGATTTTCTCACTCCTATTGATTTGGGAATGCTAAGCATATGTTTGGATGATACCAAACAGGAACCCAAAATTGGATAAGTGCCAATTGTAGGTTATCCTAAGGAAACCAAAGTATAGTACTTATACAACTCACTAAGAGAACAATATGATTGTTGCTCACCATGCGGTTTTCCTAAGAGGAATACCGATATGCAATGGTAAGTGGGAGGATAGTAAAACTCGATGAAAATCGGAGTTATACTGTTCAAGGCACCAAGTCCTTAATGGAACACAAACGGTTCATCAATGATGAAATTATACCAATAATCTTCGAATACACAAGAACAACGTAGGTCGGAGAGAGTCAGAAAACAACCTAGGGTATGGGTTTCTGATCTCACCTCATAAAGATGTCAATCTTTTGAGGAATACAAACTGACTACGTATGAGGAAGTGATACTAGGTATCGACTCCCTATCATGGCAAAGTGCCATAAGTCCGAAATGGATTCCATGTATATCAACTATGTTTGGACACTAGTTGTTGTACTGCAAGGCATTGTGCCTATTGGTACTATATAAGTCTTCAATGAAAACATACGTGGATGGCAGCATACCAACGTGCCAAGCTAGGCTGTAGCGGAAAGGTATCATTATCAACATTATGTTGATTACAACGAAATCTTTTACCTGTTGCCACGTTAAATCCATTTGGATAATACTTGTTGATACTGCATATTTTATTTATGAAATATGGCAATTGAACGTCAAAAATGCTTTCCTTAAAAGAAAACCTTTTGGATGATATTTACAATATCCTGACGGTTTTGTCGTACCAAAACTAGCAAACAAGGTTTGCAGGTTATTCGATCCATGTCTGGATTGAAGCAATCATTAGGTTCTTGGAATTATCGTTTTGATGTAATCATAATGGTTTATGATTTAATTCAAAACAAAATGATTCTTGTGTATATAAGGAGGTTAGTGGGAGCGCACTAACAGTAAATGTCCTATAGATAATGATAATATGTCATTTCTTGGAAATGATATTCCCATATTACAATCGGTGAATTCTTGGCTTTCTTGAAAATTCTCCGTAGAATTCTTGGGAGAAACAACCTTTATTCTAGGAATAAAGATCTATTGGGATAGATTTAGAGTTGTTAAGACTCTCCGAGAACTAGTACATTGGAAAATGTACGTGACCTGGTGTCTCATACGTCTTGAGCATATGGAGTCACAAACAAGCCAATCCTAGTGATGGTCACTGGATTGATGTTAAGAACATACTTAGTATCTTAGAGAACTAAGCATGATGTCTTAAAATATGGAGAAGGAGAACTTGAAGTGACTGGGATCACTGATGCAATTTTCCTAACCGATAAAAATAACGGTACCATACAGTTTGAATAACGGAACAGTGAGCTGGAAATCTTCCAAGCAAGATACTGTTACCGAATAAACAACAAATGCGGGTTATTGCTGCAGCTGAGGCAGCAATAGAAGCCATCTGGGTCATTAACAAATCTGATTATATTAGATATAGTTTTTCCAAAAAAAAAAAAAATATTATATTAGATATAGTTCTGTTAGCAGCTGAGCTAGGCTACATCGCAGACTAAAGAATTAATGGTCTCATCAACGATCCAGATATATACTTTGACTATTCATCTGATTCGTTCGGATCATACATCGTGGCGATGTGATGATCGAATAAATTGCATCAGACGATAATCATACAAATCCGCTGACGAAAGTCTTTCCTCATCAGTTTGAGCAAACCGTACATAGTTCGGGTGTAAGATACTCGAGTGGCTATAGGCCAAGTGGGAGATTGTTGGACAACTATGACCCATAGCGTCACTATTTGTACAGATCATGGTGTTGTTGTAAAAATTAACTATGTGACAAAGAGATTGCACTCTTATCATTTGTGATTAGATCACCTAGATGTATAAATGATAGGAGGTCCTTATGATTAGTTCCTAGATTGAGATGATATGAGACAGTATCAGTCCCGAAGGATTAATCATTAAATATCCATAGTCGTAGTATTATCGAGACTGGACATCGATAATGCGGAATAGACTAGTATTACACTTATGCGTGTTATGTGAGATCATAACGGCATAGTTCTCATATATTTGGGTATAGGATACTCATGCAAGTGTAATAGGAGGTTGTGTTTTACCGATGGTATGGAAAATAGCTTCGCTCTGGATAGACCCCTCGGAATACCATTGGTGGTATGACTATGTGTCTATGGAAGTCCGAAATCAGGGTAGGTGTATTTGGTCTTAACCTGAGACTTGCACCGCTAATGCTTGCGACAATCGGTAGGCTTTAGTTTTGGTCGTCCAGGGCTTTAACCGGTTCTGTGTACGCTCTGCTGGGTATATTGAGAATCGTAGTGTATTGGGTGTGATGTCAAGACGGAAGTATCACTCCAGTCATAGTGGAGATGATGTGTCACGTAGGATACGGTACTAGTGCTCTTAAGTACTGCAGTCATCGGGATGTTATGACTAGGTCATGTATATCCGATTATAGAGACTAGTTACCAGACATCCGACATGTGCTTCGTACGGGGCAGACATAGTTCCACCCTCAGGCCTAACACGTGACATCCGATACTGGATCGCAATACGCAATACTACGTATACTACGCCTGACATAGATTATATATTCCAGTAAGAATATTTCTGGAGAATTGGGTAGGCACGGTGCTTTTCTAGAAGACAACCATGTCTTGTAAATCGGTAAGCACATGGTACGAGGTACGCACGTATTCAGATAATCCGATGACCGTATTTACTGCCAACATATCCAGGGATCTCTTGGGTCGCTTCCCAAAGATTCACCGATGATAGTTGATTTAAATTAGAATTAATCTGGGATTAATTAAGAGAGAAAATTAATCTGGGATTAATTGAGGTATTATTTAATCTGGGATTAAATGTGTTCGGAAAAGAGAGAACGCAATTAATTTGGAATTAATCGGTAAAATAAATTTAATAGTTAAATTTGATTTTTCTATTTAATTTATTCGTATGAGCTAAAGTTAATATATCGGATATATTAATATGAATTGAATTTCGTTACGAAATTAAAGTTGGACTTTAATACGAACGAACGAGTTAATTTAGAATAAATTCGTATACGACGTTCGTAATATATTTGTGAGGCATCATCATTTAATTAAATTAGATTTAATTATTTAGCGACGAAAGTTCGTTTAATCGGATTAAACGGGTCCGAGCCGCGGCAAATGTTCGTAGAGACATTTTGAGTTTTGAATTCAAAATGATGGGGCCCACTTCACACATGTCACACATGTGAAATGGTGGTTGGCATTTATGCCAAAACCACCTACTTTCCAACCACTTGGTTTAGGTGAAACCAAATTACCCCAACTACATGGTTTTGGGTAAAAGGGTAAAACCCTTTAACAAAACCAAAAAGCCTTCTCTCTCTCTTCACTCTACACACTTGTAACACATTTTGGAAATGAGAAACCCTAAAATCCTCTCCATGGGCGTGAGCCTCTTTCCTTCATCTCTTTGATTTTGTTGTAAAATCATCAAAGCTAGCACTTGGAGAAATCAACTAATGTGATAGGGAAACTACTTCAAGAGTTGGAATCATCACTTAAAGCTTGGATCTTGGAGATCTCTTCTCAAAATTTTAAAGCTCAAATTCGTTCATTGTAAGTATATTCCGCAACTTATTTGAATTTATGAACACCTTTACATGCTTATTAGATCCTTGGCATGTTCTAGGAACACTAACATTAACATCAACCGTCACGTCACAGCGCCCCTTAACAAACCAAAAAACCCTAAAAAATGATCCCACAAAGCCAACAACCACGTGAAGCACACACAACCCACTCTTCAACGTGAATCAGCCTCTCACTCCTCCAAAGCACATGGCCACATGATAACAGCCCCCACCGACCAAATACAAAGCAACAAAATAACACCCTCAACCGAACAAATAAGAAACTGCCACACGAAGAAAACCAAACCCTCTCTCTCACCAAACCCTCAAGCAAAATTAGCCCCTGAAACAACCCATGTAACCACCAAAAATACCCTGAAACATCCCCTGAGACAACCCATGTAACCGCTGAAAATACCCCTAAAACAGCCCCTGAAACAGCCCCTGAGACAGCCCTTGTAACCATCGAAAATACCTCTGAAACAGCCCCTAAATCATGCCCAAACCGTTACCAGAAACAGCCGTGAAACAGAGTAAAACAGCAGCCCGAAACAGCAAAGCAACGAAGGAAATCTGAAAACCAGTAAATTGGAAAAGTTACGGAGCGTCAACCTTTCCGACAATCGCGAAACGCACTTCTAAGAGACAACTTAAGATGTTAGACCTGAGGGCACCATTTTTATTTATTCTCCTTTATTTTCATTTATTTTCTTACTTTATTTCGCATGAGTATTATGGATTGGTGTATGATATGACTTTCGGATGAATGGAATATGTGTTCTCTCTTGCGGTATATCGGATGGAAACCCAGACGTAAATTCCGTAGCCGAATCCGAATGGACGGTAGTGCGGTCTGTACTTGGGAAACAACTACACGTACTACTTGAGAGACACTCATATTTCGTTTCATCCAACCTTGTGTTCGAGCATGATTTAGTCTAATAGGTTATTTATTTTTTAAGGCATGATTTATTCTAGTACGTTATTTATTTCTTAAGCATGATTTAGTCGTTAGTACGTTGTTTCTTTATGCTTGATTTAGTTATTTTCTTTCGCAATAGGAGTCTAATGTACGTTTATATTTAGATTGTTATTTATTTTTCGTTTTTGATAATTCAAAATGCTCATTAGATATTTGTGTCACATCGTATGTTTGTCGTTGTGACGACCTACTTTTAAAGCATGCAAACTTAGATATATGATTTATTTTTATGAATGCGAACTAGATCTAGAATACTATTGGGAATACATGTTGCGTAGACTTGGTTAAATTATTGCACAAATCCGTTCATTACAAGTGGCATAAGTAAGGGACCATTCTGAACCCAACTGTTTGAGGTATTCCCTTGCGAGGGGTGAGTGCGGTCTTAAATCATTTTCCCGGTTCACACCGGGTGGCGACTCCATATTATTTCTCCGGTTTAGTTCCACCGTAGGCTACTCCGTACTCCCAACCAGGCCGCGAGCCTGGAACAATGTCGCCGATTTCTGTGTCCTACAGTCTGGCGACTCCACTAAGGATAGAGAATCGACCCCGAAATAATGTCTTGTAATGTTTGTGATTTGTGCTTGAGTTAATCGTGTCTACCGTGGGTTGAAAGAGGTTTAATCAACGGCACTTTTAAAGCTAGGTAATGGTTTGGTGTCTTCCTTCATTCACTACCTTTCTATAAGGAAAAGCTGTGAAGGCACCTAGATAATCATTACCCGCAGCTTACTGTGATGGACTAATTTGGAGGACTTGTTGTTTATTCCTGTCACCAAGGCGATAAGAGCCTAAGAGGCTTGGGTATTTAAGAGATTTCGCTCCACCCTCCCTCTGGGGAATCTACAATAGGAAATCCATTTGACAATTAGTCACGCACCATAACTCGTTGGCATGTACCGTAAAGTATAAAAAAGGTGTGCTCACTTGGTCGCTCGAACCCTTGAGTGGGGAGTCCTAGTTGTGGGCAATCTTTCGCCAGCAGGAGCCTTTGTCTATAACCCTATAAACCCACATATGAACTGTAGTTGTACGACCAATAGAAACTATTCTGTTATCCTTGCGTTTAGGACCGTTGTCATTTGGATTCAGTTGGACTTTTTGTCATGAGGTATGGGTTGTTGGGCCATTTAAACTGGGATGAGTCTGTGCTTTATGGAAATTGGGCCAAAAGCTTCTAAAATGCCGATGGGCCACTTTATGTTTAGGCCACTTATCATTTGAAGTTGTTTAGCCATGTTATCGCAAAAGTGTAAACCTATTGGGCCTTTTCAACTGGGACAAGTTTACACCGCGCAATAGTATGATTGAATGCTTTAAAATGATGATGGGCCGACTTATATATTCCATACATCGCACGCATCTCATGCATACACGTATCATGTTAACCCATGTGTCTTAAAAGCCATCATAGATACTCGTTGGCTTAGGAAAGAGGGAAGACTCGTCAAAAGGCTGTTAGCGAACATGAGCGAATCAGTTAACGAGGGATCTCGTATGGATCAGCTGGATACTAGTCTCACTAAGGTTACCGAGTAGTTGCAAGCTTTGACCGCCGCTATGGCTAATATGGTTTTGCCCCGTGCTGGGGGAGGCCTTGAGAATGTGAGGCATGAGGACCCTCCAAATAGATTGAATGATGATATGCCTGTCTTTAATGACAACATGGCTGAGTATGAAGCATGCGCCTTTGGACTGACAGCATTGATAACTTTGAAGGCTAAGAATGTGGAAGTTTACGGAGACTCGATGTTGGTAGTCCGATAGATGCAAGGAGAATGTGAATTGAAGGAAGAACGGTTGAAACCTTACTTTTTCCACCTCAGGAGTCTGGCACATGCCCTCCCCGATTGTAAATTCCAGCACTTGCCGCGAGAAGAGAATCAAATGGCAGACGCGTTAGCTACACTAGCCGCAACTTGGGAAAATCCAGGGAAATTGGTACTGAGACCTCTAGTGTTGACAACGGCAAATAGACTTGTTTACGAGGTAGAAAAGGTCTTGGAAGTAGAGATCAACGACAAAAAACCTTGGTATGACGATATTCAAAGATATCTGGAGCGGGGGGAACTCCCAGAAGGAGCAAGCAGAAAAGATAGGATAGACATTCAGAAGTTAACTTCTCAGTATTTGAGTTTGAAGGGATAACTCTACAAGAGACAAGTGAACGGAATTCAGCTGAAGTGTTTGAGAAAAGAATAAGAGCATAAGGTAATGGAAGAAATACATGCCGGCGTATGTGGACCGCACATGAACCGATTGAACTTATCTCGCAAGATTGTAAGACAAGGTTTCTGCTGGATGACCATGGAAGCTGATTGCGCGAAGCTGGTAAAGTATTGTCACGATTTTCAAGCGCACGGTAACTTGAATCATTTGCCGCACACAGAGTTGCATGGGCTATCAAAGCCGTGGCCTTTCTCAGCATGGGGAATTGATATGATCGGGGAAATTCGACCACACACATCGAATGGACATCGCTTCATAGTAGTGGTAGTAGACTACTTTTCGAAATGGGTGGAAGCCGAGTCATTTCGCAACGTCACAGCAAAGCAGATGGTGAAGTTCATAGCCCGGAACATCATATGTCGATATGGAATGCCGCATCATGTAGTAACAGATAACGGAGTCCAATTTCAATGAGAAACAAAGACAGTGCTACAGAAGTATGAATATGACATCACAAGTCGTCACCCTACAGGCCGCAGGCAAATGAGGCAGTCGAGGCAGCCAATAAGATAATAAAGAAGATGTTAGCCAAAATGACAGAGAACTATAAAGATTAGGCTGACAAACTACCGTATGTCCTGTGGGGATACAGAACTTCTGTAAGAACAACAATAGGAGCCACGCCTTACTCTTTGGTGTACGGAATGGAAGCAGTACTGCTAGTGAAAGTTGAGATATAGTTATGCATGTATTAGCAGAAGCAGAGTTACTTGAACAAGAATGGGCCTCGCAAAGATTTGAACAATTGGCATTACTAGATGAGAAGAGAATAAAGTCTTTACAACATATGCAGTTATACCAAAATAGGTTGGCTCGAGCATTCAACAAAAAGGTGCGTCCTACTAAAATCAGAAAGGGTGATCTGGTACTTAAACAGTCAAAGCCATAGACGACGGACCCGATAGGAAATTTCAGACCCAACTGGGAAGGACCCTACATAGTCAAGAAAGTGATGGGGAATGGGGCAGTGAGATTGTCAGACTTCGAAGTGAATGAGTTCACCGAGTCAATCAATGTGGACAGGTTGAAGCAATATCTTGCCTGAGAAAGAGACGACCAAGCGATCTCTGGAAGACCTAGCAGAAGACCTAACCCAACGGAATAGGAAATTCACCCATCCATGCATGCATACACGTAACATACTTGCAATTTTTGTGTTTGTTATTTGTTTGCAGGTTTCAAACAAAAGCGAACTGAACAACCACCAGAAAAGAAACGGTAGGAGGAAACTATAAGTAGACCCAGGGGGCGACCAGAGACATGCGCAGACACATGGCGCCAAGGAGCACAATGAGGGTCTAACCCATTAGGAACATGGAGTACCTCCATACATGCATACATACACATCACATGCACGCATTTTTATTCAGTTGTTTTGTTTATGTTCACAGGTCTCAAAGAAAAGAAGGAAAAGCGGCAAAATACAAGCAAGTTGAGAGCAACAAAACAGTATCAACAGTTTTCAGAAATGGATCCCCAGGGTTGAGGCCCACACATAATCATCAGTTTTGGGAATGAACCCTCACGGTTAAGGCCCGCGCTACCAGCAGTTTTTGAGAATGAATCATAGGGGGCGAAGCCCACATTATTAGCGGTTGAAGAATTCCAGTGAAGTGAAAAAAAAAAAAAGTTCTTGATGGTTAGGCATATGTCCGGTGATGAAATTGTTTGTTGTAGGGTGAAACCTTAGAAACGATAAATGCAAGATGTGCTCTCATCCGGTATTCTGAGTAGTTGATCTCGGCTAGACTCGCGAGCACTTGATTATGGGATTTTAGCAGTAGAAGCTTGAGTGGTCGGCGAGATGACTAGTCGAAGAGATGGCGGATCAGTGAATGACCATTTTCCTAGATGTCCATCCTGGTTTACGTATGCTACGATATATAATGTGGTTGGAAACAAAGAAAAAGTCTCTGAAAAGAAAAGAAAAAAATAGACCACCTATAACCGATAAGCGTGAAGCTACCCATGGGCGAGTATTAGGACCACCATGAGGAGAAATGCTACCTTAAATGGTAGGTGTGTCAAAGAAAGAAAAAGAAAGAAAAGAGAAAAAGAAAAAAAAATAGAAAGTTCAAAAAGAAATAAAAGAAAGAGACAAGAGAAAAAAAAAAGAAAACCATATCATGTTTAGTAATAGGAAGTAATCACAGAGTATGATCAAGACATCTAGATTGGTTAGACCCACTGATCCGACTCTCCGAAACAAAATCATCAAGTTGGCTTGCTTAAGGATTAAGCTGTGAAAGAGCCTTAGCACACACACACTGGGAGTCTAGTTCAGATCACTCGCTCAGACGGTCGGATTTGAGCGTATCAAGTACTTTGAAGGTTCTCTGGTTTCGACACGAAGCATCCTTTGAGGACGAAAATATGTTTAGCTATCGGGATTATCTCGTGAGAAGTAGTATTTGTGAAAGCAGTAAAAGAAAAGAAAGATGGATCAAGTCTGGGGGCGACCAGCCCACCCTTTTTTCATACAGCGCGGTTCGGGGATAAACCACCATCAGTATCAGTTTTGGGGATTAGTCACAGGGATGAGGCCCACATCATCAGTATCAGTTTTAGGGATGAGCCACAGGGTTGAGGCCCACATATCATCAGAACGCCAGGTATGCCACTCCGAGTATGGAGACACAACCATGACACCTCGGGTATGGGGTTTAGCACGCCAGGTATGGCACTCCGGGTATGAAAACACAACCGCGACACCTCGGGTATGAGGTTTAGCACGCCGGGTATGACACTCCAGGTATGGAGACATAATCGCGACACCTCGGGTATGGGGTTTATGTTGGACAATTATGACCCATAGCATCACTATTTGTACAGATCATGGTGTTGTTGTATAAATTAACTATGTGACAAATGAGATTGATCTCTTATCATTTGTGATTAGATCACCATGATGTATAAATGATAGGAGGTCCCTGTGATTTATTAATGGATTGAGAAGATATGAGACAATATCAATCCACGAAGGATAAATCATTAAATATCCATACTCAGGGTATTATCGAGATTGGACATCGATAAATGCGTAAAAGACTAGTATTACATTTGTGCGCGTTCTGAGGGCACAAACGACATAGTTCTAATATATTTGGGTATAGGATACTCATACAAGTGTAATAGGAGGCTGTGTTTTACCGATGGTATGGGAAACAGCTTCGCTCTAGATAGACCCCCTCGGAATTCCATTGGTAGTATGACTATATGTCTATGGAAGTCAGAAATCAGGGTAGGTGTATTTGGACTTAACCTGAGACTTGCACCGCTAATACTTGCGACAATCAATATACTTTGGTTTTGGTCATCCAGGGCTTTAATAGGTTCTGTGTACGCCTCTGCTAGGTATATTGATAATCGTAGTGTGTTGGGTGTGATGTCAAGATGGAAGTATCACTCCAGTCATATGGAGATGATGATCGCGCAGGGATACAGAACTGGTTCTCTAAAGGGTTGCAATCATCAGGATAATATGACTTGGTCATGATTATCCGATAATAAAGAGACTAGTTGCTCGTGATCTGATATATGCTTCGTACGGGGCAGACACTGTACCAGCCCCATGCCTTGCATGTGATCATCCGATACAGGATCGAAATACGCAATACTACGTATACTACGCCTGATATAGATCGCTTATTCCTGTAAGCATGTTTTTGGAGAATTGGGTAGGCATGGCGCTTTGCTAGAAGCCAACCTTGTCTTGTAAATCAGTACAAACGTAGTACTAGGTATTTACGTGTTCGGATAGTCCGACGACCGAATTTTCTGCCAACATATCCGGGGATCTCATAGGTCGCTTCCCGAAGATTCACCGATGACGTATGACTCGCACTTTATTAATCTGGGATTAATTTGATGAGAGAGAAAATTAATCTGGGATTAATTAAAGAGATATTTTATCTGGGATAAAATATCATTTTAAAGAGAGATAATGATTAATTTGGAATTAATCAATAAAATAATATATTTGATATATTATACGAAATTGGATTTCGATGCGGAATAAAAATTAGATTTTAATTCGGGCTAACAAGTTAATTTAGAATTAATTCGTTAGTGGCGTGAATAGTGATTTCGCTAGGCATAATCATTTAATTATGTCGCAGCGGAAAATTCGTTAATTTGGAATTAGCGAACCCGAGCCCGGGATTGTTTGCGAGCGCATTCGCATTTCGAATTCGAGTGCGGCACCCAAGTCACATAAAACGTCAAATCATTAGTCACTTTGAGTGATGTGACAACTTGTCAATTGATTGATTGAGTGATGTGACTTGATGGAAGTTGTTGAAAAAACTTTTTGAAAGCTTGAAAGACATATATCATTTTTTATTAAATGGTATTTGACTTTTAATTTTTGGGTATTTGATATTCAAAAATTAAACAAGACTTCCATAATTCTCTCTCTTATTTTCACGGTTTGGAGCCAATAAATTCCCTCTCTCTCCCTCGGCATTTCCTCTTCTGTTTTTCTGTTTTTCACCGAAAATGAAAGAGAAGACCATGGTGATTTTGTTGCAAAATTACCTAGTGCTAGCACACCAAAGAGTATATACAAAGGTGATAGGGAACTCACTTCATGAGCTTGGAATCACCATCAACCAAAGCTTGGAGCTTGGAGCAACAATGGAGATCACCAAAGCCGAAAATGGGAGCTGCAAAATCTGTCACTGTCGAGCCTTGGAGGAGAGGGCAGAAAGTTTTTGTTCGTCACTGCATCGTCTCAACCGATCCTTGTGAGTATTCCGCAACTCCTTGAATGTATTTGCATGTTTATTTTATGCTTGTTATTCGATCCTTGGGACCGTAGAACTCCAACAATGGTATCAGAGCGGAGTAAAAGCATGAAATTTGATTTAGGGCTTAAAATTGGGTAAATTGTATTTGAGCATGATTTAATGAAATTAGATGATTTACTATGCTTAAATGTAGTTTAATTGAAGATTGATTGGATCAATTTCATGAAATTTTATTTGTAACCATTTTCCCCAATTTTTGATGGCTTGGCCGAATGTCAATGTGCCCTAATTCTTGGTATTTTTTGATTTTTTGATTCATTGGATGAGTTGGAATCATGTTGGGAATATTGATTTAATGTTGAATTGGATTTAATTGGATTGAATTTGATTTGGACATAAAATCCCCTCAATTGCCGAGACTTGAAGAAGCATTATTGGGTTTGATTTTTGTTAAATTGTGTTGGACATGATTTAATGATGATAATCATGATTAATTAGGCTAATTTGGTGTTTTGGAAATATTGATTTGGGTAATTAATTATGTTATACACTTTGAATAATTAAATTGTGAAATTGGATTTTGTAATTTAATTAAATTGGGCTAATTTTGGAAATTGGGCTTGTAATGTTGCAAATGGGCTTATTAGGCTTGGTTGTACCAAGTTAAGTTTAGGCTAAATTGGTTGGATCCAATTGGCCGCAAAACCTCTTCCATAAAGCCCAAATGCGACTAATGGACCTTTAAATTTTAATTGGGCCTAATGGGCCTAAATTGATTTCTAGGCTTATGGGGTTACTCCTTGATTGGGCTTTGGTTATTGGGTTTGACCGAAGTTGACCAAAAGTCCACGCCTTAAAGAAATTAATTAAAAGCCCATTGGACTTTAATTAAATTGACGTTGGATGTTAATCGGGCTTTGAGACCCGTAACGATTAAATTTGGAATTTAAGTCGTAAAGGTTTATTAATAGAGTTTAATATTTAATTTGGAATTAAATCGTGGATTAGTATTAAATACATATTAAATTGGATTTAATTTTGTAGTTTAATTTAATTCAATAATTTGTACTTTGAGTACTTATTCGCAAAAACGAGTTTGACTCGCGCAAAATCAAATCGTTGTTTGAACATTGGATGGTCACTAATATCAGATTAATTAATTGGATTAGATTGATTGATAACATGCTTGTCTGAATATATTGTTGCGATGCATGAATAATATATATCGGATGGATATTAGATGGGTGGGGCAATTTTGGAAATTGTTGTAATAAATTTAGAATTTATTAATTGGACCTGCGTGTCCAGCCTATTACCTCCTTACTCTTTGTATTCTCTTCCCACCTATTCCCCTCAATGTAAATGAGGTTTCTTTAGAAGTGTAGTGTAACGGGTAGAAGTAAATACTTGTGCTAGTAGGAGAGAGGAAAGAAAGAGATTTGATCTAGGATCAATGTGTTAAGTATCCATCCGCATATCATTATTATTTATTTATATGCGCTTTATTATGTGTTTAGAATGCATTTTTAAGGGTGTATGATGATGAGACCTTAACAAAGATAATAAATTGGTTTCCAATTTGCACGCGAAAAACCCTTGCAAAATATTAAGCGTTTTTCCTTCCATTGAGTGATTCTTACTCAAGATCTAAGACTGGCATCGGCTTGTTGGCCAAAGTCAAGGCCTTTGTCCGTCGAAGATGTGTTTGAATCACGAGAGCTTTGTTCCATATTGGTGTCTTGTCCAAGTTGTGGTTTGTTGGCCAAAATCAAGACCACTTCTTGTCCATCAACATTGATTACGAAGTTTTCCATGGTCAATGGGTCACGCTTAACTGGGAACACTAAGTTTGTTGTGCCAAAGCCAAGGCTTAGTTGATTCAGAGGAAAAAGATTAGGCAATATATTGGATTTATTGGCATATATAAGATATATGTTTCGGAATTGGATGTCCCCCTACTAGATCTAGGAATTGGATGGGATCCAATTGATCTTAGAGATCTACCTAATTAATTATCATACAATTTGTTGGCCAAAGTCAAGATTGTGTGACATTTAATGAGATCATAGCCCACTAGGAAACATGGTTTCCCGAGTACTCGACAGAGGGTTAGAGGCTCGCCGAAAAATAGTGGGAGGCAAGAATTAAATTTGCAATATTCGTTTAATTACTTGCCATACGCGCTCAAAACAAATATCATTCGTCAAATAAATTAAATGTTAGTTGGACTAATATTTAAATCATTGTTTTAATAAACAGTTGGACTGTATTCAAACAATTAAATTATAGTTGATTAAATAGTTGGACTATAATAATCATTATAATAAAAAGTACCTGAAATCGTTGATTAAATAGTTAGACTATTAGAATCAAGATAAAATTGAAAGATTGACATTTAAAACATAATCCTAGGGAAAATGTATTTAAATGGTTTAATTTTCAAATTGGGAATAATTTCATTTGGTCCTGGAAAATAATAAGTTACTTTATTTGATAAAATAACATATTTGGCCTAAGCCCGGAGTTAAGCAAATAGTAGAGCATGATATTTGGAATATTCATGTGATGATAACTTTAGTGCTTAATCCATTAAGCTTGTTGCAGCAGACTCCTTAATTGCTTAATCAAAACTAAGGATTAGATCCTTAAAGTATGATATTGAAATTAAAGGATCTTCATAAATCTATATTTAGATTTTAGAAGTACTAAATTGCAATAGTGAACTCTTGGAGAGTTAATGGCTATTCTCAATGAGATAAATCCAAAGTTTGCAATAAGGCGAGAAGCGCAAGGCGCATCTTATTGTACATTCCGGAATGCCAAGGCTTGGCCAAAGGCTTCTGAGTGTGAAAAGGGCAAAGGCAAAATCATTATAATCTTCTGGGAAGATAAATGACATATCCCAAAATATCTGCCTAAATTGTGGCAAACGGGATCGCGGAAGCGTGACTGCCGTTTGAACAAAGCAGACATGAAGGAATTGAAGACGGGCAAGGCTCTGACTTCAAATATGTTTGTCATAAATATGTTCACTACTAGTATTAAAAATGGATTTTAGATACTTAGAGTGGTACATAAATATATACTGATGTGCAGAATCTGCTATGAGCAGGATACTGACTTCGTTGAGATTTAATCTGCGAATCGGAAACAGGATGAAAGTCGCAGTTTTAACCGTAGATACCTAAGTTTAGGAACTACCCTTCGGGTGTGTACCTAAGTTTGGAAACTGTTATAATGTAACTACTAGAAATATTATCTATGTATCAGTGTATAATACGTTGCAGATGTACCTTTATATCCTAGAACACTAAAGTGTTTTTATTATATAAAGATGATATTGAGATAAACACATTTGATGTGAAATAACAGCATTTATATTTTGAATATAAATAAATCTCAAACATATAACATGACAAACAAATAGCTCAAACTGATTTGATCAGAAGAAACTTATATGTGGCATTGTTGTCTGGGACACAATTTAAAAAAGACTCGTATATCCACACTTTCGAAGAGTGGGTAATGGGACTGATTTGATTCTATTCAAATAAAGTCTACGAATCTAGTTTATTGGGCAAAGTGCCTAAAACACTATTTACTCGATAAAAGTGTAAATGCCACCGATCTGTAAGCCCTAGTTCATAGTGAAGCAAGTGGGCCCATGTCTAGCTAGGCTAGAGGAGGATATGAAAATTTCGTGACCTTTACGGATGTGGCATCCCGTTATGGTTATATGTATCTTTCGAAACACAAATCAGAAACTTTTAAAGTTTCGACACGAAATAAACAAACAGATCGGCTAAAGTATTAAATGTCACAGTTAGACCATGATGAAAATACTTAAGCAATAAGTTTCTAATATACTTGAAAGAGTATAGTATTCTTTCAATGAGGACTCCTCCCAGAACAAGTCAATTTGACGTTGTGTCTGAACAGGATAAACCAAATTTTGTTGGACATGATAAGGTTAATCATGAGTCGCTCTGAGCTACCATTTCCTTCAACGGATAAGCATAAATAGTGAAGAACTTATTTAGAATAAGGTTCCATAAAAATCTATTTGACAGATATCATATTAGATATGAACAGGAAAAGAAACCGGGTTTCTCATTCCTGAAGATTTGGGAATGCTAGGCATATGTTTGGATGATACCAAACTAGAACCCAAATTGGATAAGTGCCAATTGTAGGTTATCCTATGGATACCAAAGTAAAGTACTTATATAACTCACTAGAGAACAATTTAATTGTTGCTCGCCATGCGGTTTTCCTGAGAGGAATACCTATATGCAGTGCTAAGTGGGAGGAAAGTAAAACTCGATGAAAATCAGAGTAATACTATTCCAGGCATCGATTCCTTAATGGAACACAAATAGTTCATCAAGGATGAAACTATACCAATAATCTTCAAATACACAAGAACCGCGTAGATCGGAGAGAGTCAGAAAACAACCTGGGGTATGGGTTTCTGATCTCACCTCGTAAAAGATGTCACTCTTATTGAGGAATGCGAACTGACTACGTATGAGGAAGTGATACAAGGTATCAACTCCCTATTATGGGAAAGTACCATGACATTCGAAATGGATTCCATGTATATCAACTATGTTTGGATACTAGTTGATGTACCGCAAGGCATTGTGCCTATTGGTACTATATATGTCTTCAAGGAAGACATACATTGATGGCAACACACCAACGTATAAAGTTAGGCTTATTGCGAAAAGGTATCGTTATCAACATTGTGTTGATTACGACGAAACCTTTTACCTGTTGCCACGATAAATCCATTTGGATAATGCTTGCTGATGCTGCATGTTTCATTTATGAAATATGACAGCTTTACGGGAAAATCGCTTTCCTGAAAAGGAAACCTTTTGGAGGATGTTTACAACATCCTGTCGGTTTTGTCATACCTAAACTAGCAAACAAGGTTTGCAGGTTATTCGATCCATGTTTGGATTGAAGCAAGCATTAAATTTTTGGAATTATTATTTTGATGTAATCATAATGGTATATGATTTAATTCCAAACGAAATGATTCTTGTGTATATAAGGAGGTTAGTGGGAGAGCACTGACAGTAAATGTCTTATAAAATAATGATAATATGTCATTTCGTGGAAATGATATTCCCATATTACAATCGGTGAAAGCTTGGCTTTCGAGAAAATTCTCCGTGGAATTCTTGGGAGAAACAACCTTTATTCTAGGAATAAAGATCTACTGGGATAGATTTGAAATTGTTGACACTCTCCGAGAACTCGTACATTGAAATAAATGTACGCGACCTGGTGTCTCATACGCTTTGAGCATATGGAGTCACAATCGGGCCAATCCAAGTGATAGTCACTGGATTAATATTAAGAACATCCTTAAGTATCTTAGAGGAACTAAGGATGCTTTCTTAAACTATGGAGAATGAGAACTTGAAGTGACTGGGTTCACTGCTGCAAGTTTCCTAACCGATAAAGATCTACTGGGATAGATTTAAAGTTGTTAAAACTCTCCTAGAACTCGTACATTGAAAAATGTACGCGACCTGGTGTCTCATACCCTTTGAGCATATGGATTCAAAATCAGGCCAATCCAGTGATAGTCACTAGATTGATGTTAAGAACATCCATTAGTATCTTAGTGAACTAAGGATGTTGTCTTATACTATGGAGATAGATAACTTGAAGTGACTGGGATCACTGTAGCAAGTTTCCTAACCGATAAAAAAGACTATAAGTCTTAAACGGTACTATACAGTTTGAATAACGGAACAGTAAGCTGGAAATCTTCCAAGCAAGAAACTGTTACCGAATAAACAACATATGTAGATTATTGCTGCATCTGAGGCAGCAATAGAAGCCATTTGGGTCGATAATAAATCTAATTAGATTAGATATAGTTCTGTTAGCAGCTGAGGTAGGCGTCAACACAGGCTAAAGAATTAATGGTCTCATCAACGATCCAGATACATAATTCGATATTCATCTGATTCATTCGGATCATACATCGTGGCGATGTGAGGATCGTATAAATCGCATCAGACGATAATCATGGAAATCCATTGACGAATGTCTTTTCTCAGCAGTTTGAGCCAACCGTACATAGTTTGGGTGTTAGACACTCGAGTGACTGGCTATAGTCCAAGTGGGAGATTGTTTGACAATTATGACCCATAGCGTCACTATTTGTACAGATCATGGTGTTGTTGTACAAATTAACTATGTGACAAAGGATATTGCTCTCTTATCATTTGTGATTAGATCACCATGATGTATAAATGATATGAGGTCCCTGTGATTTGTTCCTGGATTGAGAAGATATGAGACAGTATCAATCCACGAAGGATAAATCATTAAATATCCCTAGTCAGAGTATTATCGAGATTGGACTTCGATAAATGCGTAAAAAACTAGTATTACACTTGTGCGCATTGTGATGGCACAAATGGCATAGTTCTCATATATTTGGGAATATGATACTCATGCAAGTGTAATAAGAGGTTGTGTTTTACCGATGGTACGGGAAACAGCTTCGCTCTGGATAGACCCCCTCGGAATTCCCTTGGTAATATGACTATGTGTCTATGGAAGTCCGAAATCAGGGTAGGTGTATTTGGTCTTAACTTGAGACTTGCACCGCTAATACTTGCGACAATCAATATACTTTGGTTTTGGTCATCCAAGGCTTTAACAGGTTATGTGTACGCCTCTGCTGGGTATATTGAGAATCGTAGTGTGTTGGGTGTGATGTCAAGACGGAAGTATCACTCCAGTCATATGGAGATGATGATCGCGCAGGGATACAGAACTGGTTCTCTAAAGGGTTGCAACCATCGGGATAATATGACTCGGTCTTGATTATCCGATAATAAAGAGACTAGTTGCTCGTGATCCGATATATGCTTCGTACAGGGCAGACACTGTTCCAGCCACAGGCCTTGCATGTGATCATCCGATACTGGATTGAAATACGCAAAACTACGTATACTACGTCTGATATAGATCGTTTATTCCTGCAAGCATGTTTCTGGAGAATTGGGTAGGTATTGAGCTTTGCTAGAAGCCAACCTTGTCTTGTAAATCGGTACAAACGTAGTACTAGGTACATACGTGTTCGGATAGTCCGATGACCGAATTTACTGCCAACATATCCGGGGATCTCATGGGTCGCTTCCCGAAGATTCATTGGTGACGTATGACTCGCATTTTATTAATATGGGATTAATTTGATGAGAGAGAAAATTAATCTGGGATTAATTAATAAGATATTTTATCTGGGATAAAATATCATTTTAAAGAGAGATAACGATTAATTTGGAATTAATCGATAAAATAATATATTTGATATATTATACGAAATTGGATTTCGACGCAGAATTAAAATTAGATTTTAATTTTGGCGAACGAGTTAATTTAGAATTAATTCGTTAGCGGCATGAATATTGATTTTGCTAAGCATAATCATTTAATTACGTCGCAACGGAAAATTCGTTAATTTGGAATTAGCGAACCCGAGCCCGGGATTATTTGCGAGGGCATTCGCATTTCCAATTCCAGTGCGGCACGCAAGTCACATCAAGCGTCAAATCATTAGTCACTTTGAGTGATGTGAAAACTTCTCAATTGATTGATTGAGTGATATGACTTGATGGAAGTTGTTGAAAAAGCTTTTTGAAAGCTTGAAAGACATATATCATTTTTTATTAAATGGTATTTCAATTTTAATTTTTGGGTATTTGATATACAAAAATTAAACAACACTTCCATCATTCTCTCTCTTGTTTTCACGGTTTGGAGCCAAGAAATTCCCTCTCTCTCTCTCGGCATTTTCTCTTCTGTTTTTCTGTTTTGGACCGAAAATGAAGGAGAATACCATGGTGATTTTGTGGCAAAATTACCTTGTACTAGCACACCAAAGAGTATATACAAAGGTGATAGGGAACTCACTTCATGAGCTTGGAATCACCATCAACCAAAGCTTGGAGCTTGGAGCAACAATGGAGATCACCAAAGTCGAAAATGGGAGCTGCAAAATCTGTCACTGTCGAGCCTTGGAGGAGAGGGCATAAAGTTTTTGTTCGTCACCGCATCATCTCAACCGATCCTTGTGAGTATTCCGCAACTCCTTGAATGTATTCGCATGTTTATTTTATGCTTGTTATTCCATCCTCGGGACCGTAGAACTCCAACAATTTAGCACGCCGGGTATGGAACTCCGGGTATGGAGACACAACCGCAATGCCTCGGGTATAGGGTTTAGTACGTTGGGTATGGCACTCCGAGTATGGAGAAATAACCGCGATGCCTCGGGTATGGGGTTTAGCACGCCGGGTATGGCACAACGGGTATGGAGACACAACTGCGACCCCTCAGGTATGGGGTTTAGCACGCCGGGTATGGCGTTCCGGGTATGGAGACACAACCGCGACACCTCGGGTATGGGGTTTAGCACGCCGGGTATACCACTCCGGGTATGGAGATGCAACCGTGACACCTCGGGTATGAGGTTTAGCATGCCAATTATAGCACAACAATATCAACTCAGTTCGAAGCAACAGGCAAGTCAAGTGGCAGCTGGCGAGCCAGGTAAGTAAAAATACATTGCATAACTTTGATAGGATTGTCATTGTCACACACTGCACAAGTCCCATCAAAGTGGGGGCGACTGTAGGCACTGCATTTTTGCATATAAGTCCCGATGATGAGTCTCACATGGAGACACTACCTCTTTAAGTTGTGGAAGTCGTGGGAAACGGACGTCGGAAGGGAAGAGTCCGAAATTGACACATTGTTGGATTTAATTCGTTTGCTTAACTTCGGGTTTGCTCGTTAAGCCTCTGTTTTAAACTTATCCTTAGCCCGATACCCCCGCAAGTCACACACCAAGCCCATACATCACCCAAACCATACACCAAGCCCACCAAAACAAACCAAATTCACGCCCAAATAGACCAAACCCCACGCCCAAAGCTTTCAAAATAACAAAATCACACATTAAACACATGCTAAAATCAAGACAAATCACCTTCCCAAATTAAAAGAATCAAATCAAATCTCATAAATCACCTTCCTAATTAAATTAAATCACATTCCTAAACTAAATCAAATCTCATAAATCACCTTCCTAATTAAATTAAATCACATTCCTAAACTAAATCAAATAAAATCAAATAAAATCAAATTACCTTCCTAAATCAAAGAGATCTTTTCCTTATGATACACAAACTAAATATCCCCCATAATTACACAATATTCCTTCCCTATTCGCATAAGGACAACCCCCAACCCTTGCCTATAAAAAGAAGCATAAACCCAACCTTAGAGCCCCTAGCTCATTCAAGACAACTCCACAACAAATAAATCCTAGAGCTCATTGACGGCTGAACCAATAACCAAACACAAAAACCCTAAATCTCTCTCTAACCTTGAAACACTACCACGCCTCCATAAAACTTGGACTCTCTTCACGGTCTCCATCACCATGACAACAATCCTCCATCCCTCATCTCTCTCGGCAATTGACCAAGCCACAAACAAAACAAACCCTTAAAGTCGACTAAACTCCCTTTGACAAAGCATCCTCTCGCCTCTCTCCTCCCTCTACCTCTCACGAACTGCCCTCATTCAAAATAAGCAGCTCACGTCCTCTCCCCAAACGAACCCTTCCATGCACACACATCGAGCCCTTATAAGCCAGCAGCCAACCCACTCACAAAACAAGTCAACAAACGCATAAAGCTTCACGCAGACCACGACAAGACCACACCCTCATGTACACCACACAAACAATAAACACTCCACGCAGCATCTCACGTCCCCTCACCAATAACCCTAAAAACCCCTCTCTCGTGCAGCGCCCTCACAATAAACCTTAACCAACGAAGACCACGCCTCACTGCCCATTAAAACACGCTGCTTCTTCACAGCCCACGCACACACCACCTTTTGACACAACAAACCAGCCCCTCAACCCTCACGTCACAGCGCCCCTTAACAAACCAAAAAACCCAAAAAAACGATCCCACAAAGCCAACAACCACGTGAAGCACACACAACCCACTTTTCATCGCGAATCAGCCTCTCACTCCTCTAAAGCACATGGCCACATGATAACAGCCCCCACCGACCAAATACAAAGCAACAAAATAACACCCTCAACCGAACAAATAAGAAACTGCCACACGAAGAAAACCAAACCCTCTCTCTCACCAAACCCTCACGCAAAATTAGCCCCTGAAACAACCCATGTAACCACCCTTCCGACAACCGCGAAACGCACTTCTAAGAGACAACTTAAGAGGTTAGACCTTAGGGCACCCTTTTTATTTATTCTCCTTTATTTTCTTACTTTTTTCGCATGAGTATTGTGGATTGGTGTATGATATGACTTTCAGATGAATGGAATATGTGTTCTCTCTTGCAGTATATCGGATGGAAACCCAGACGTAAATTCCGTAACCGAATCTGAATGGACGGTAGTGCGGTCTGTACTTGGGAAACAACTCCACGTACTACTTGAGAGACACACATATTTCGTTTCATCCAACCTTGTGTTCGAGCATGATTTAGTCTAGTAGGTTATTTATTTTTTAAAACATGATTTATTTTAGTACGTTATTTATTTCTTAAGCATGATTTAGCCGTTAGTACGTTGTTTCTTTATGCATGATTTAGTTATTTTCTTTCGCAATAGGAGTCTAATGTACGCTTATATTTAGATTTTTATTTATTTTTCGTGTTTGATAATTCAACATGCTCATGAGATATTTGTGTGATATCGTATGTTTGCCGTTGTGACGACCTACTTTTAAAACATGCAAACTTAGATATATGATTTATTTTTATGAATGCGAACTAGATCTAGAATACTCTTGGGAATACATATTGCGTAGACTTGGTTAAATTATTGTACAAATCCGTTCATTACAAGTGGCACAAGTGAGGGACCATTTCGAACCAAACGGTTTGAGGTCTTCCCTTACGAGGGGTGAGTGCGGCCTTAAATCATTTTCCCGGTTCACACCGGGTGGCGACTCCATGTTATTTCTCCGGTTTAGTTCCCCCGTGGGCTACTCCGTACTCCCAACCAGGCCGCGAGCCTGGAACAGCATCACCGATTTCTGTGTCCTACAATAGTACTTATACAACTCACAAGAGACCAATGTAATTGTTGCTCTCCATGCGATTTTCCTAAGAGGAATTCCTATATGAAGTGATAAGTGGGAGGAAAGTAAAACTCGATGAAAATCGGAGTAATACTGTTCCAGGCACCGAGTCCTCACAGAACACCAATAGTTCATCAGGGATGAAACTGTACCAATAATCTTCGAATACACAAGAACCGCGTAGGTCGGAGAGAGTCAGAAAACAACCTGTGAGGTATGGGTTTCTGATCTCACCTCATGTAGATATCAATCTTATTGAGGAAGGTGAACCGGCTACGTGTGAGGAAGTGATAGAAGGTATCGACTCCTATCAACTAAGTTTTCTGTGTCCATGAAGTTAGAAATGGATTCCATGTATACCAACTAAGTTTGGACACTGGTTGATGTACCAGAAGGAATTATGTCTATTGGTACTATATGAGTCTTCAAGGAAGACATAATGGATGGTGACATATAAATGTACATAGCTCGGCTTGTACAGAAAGGGTATCGTCAACGACATAGTGTCGACTACGATGAAATTTTTTCACTTGTTACCATGATTAAATCCATTTGGATAATGCTTGCTAATGATGCATATTTCATTTATGAAATATGGCACATGGATGTCAAAACCACTTTCCTTAATGAAAACCTTTTGGAGGATGTTTTTATGCAACATCCTGACGGTTTTGTCATGCCAAAACATGCAAACAAGGTTTGCAAGTTAAATCGATCTATTTATAGATTAAAGCAAGCATTGCGTTCTTGTAACCAACATTTTGATGAGATCATAATGGTATATGATTTCATTCAAAATGAATATAATTCCTTTGTATATAAGAAGGTTAGTGGGAGCTCACTGACATTGGATGTCCTATACATTGATGATGTATTATTTCTTGGAAATAACATTCCAATAATATAATCGGTGAAAGCTTGGCTTTCATTAAAATTCTCCATGGAATACCTGGGAGAAGCAGGCTTTATTCTAGGAATAAAGATCTACTGGGATAGATCTAGAAAGCTGCTCCCAACCCTCCCAGAGCTTGTATGTTTTTGAAATAAACAATAAGTCCTCCAAATTAATCCATCACGGTAAGCTTCGAGTAAATGATTATCTGGGTGCCTTCACAGCTTTTCCTTATAGAAAGGTAGTGAATGAAAGAAGGCACCAAACCATTACCTAGCTCTAATAGTGCCTTTGATTAAACCCTTTCAACCCACTATAGACACGGTTCACTAAAACAAAAATCACAAACATTACAATGCATTATTTTGTGGCCGATTCTCTATCCCAGTGGAGTCGCCAGACTATAGGACATAGAAATCGGCGACGCTGTTCCAGGCTCGCGGCCCGATCGGGAGTACGGAGTAGCCCACGGGGGATAAACCGGAGAAATAAAATGGAGTCGCCACCCAGTGTGAACTGGAAATGATTTAAGGCCGCACTCACCCCTCGCAAGGAATACCTCAAACCGTTGGGTTTGGAACGGTCCCTTACTTATGCCACTTGTAATGAATGGATTTATGCGATAATATAACCAAGTCTACACAACATGCACATGCAAGAATTGTAGAGTTTAAATCAAGTCCCAAGGATCATTTTAAGCATAAAAACGAGTATGAATATAACCAAAGGAGGTGCGGAATAACTCACATTGATTGGTTTGGATGCTAGGAAGACCAAAAACGCACTGCATGTCTCTGCTCGGCAGTGAGCTGCGCACAGGTGGACTGCTCGGCGTTGGTGGTGGTGGTCTCCTCCTTGTTCGGCCATTGATGACCTCCATTGAAGCTCCAAGCTTCAAGCTTTTCCATGCTCATGAAGACACTTCCCTATCACCTTGGTATGCCTCCTAGAGTGTGCTAGCACTTGATTTTGCAACAAAAATCGTCACCTTCATCTCACTGCTTCTCGTTTTCAATCGGCAAAAACAGAAGAAAAGAATGGCTCAAAGCCGTATGTGAGAAGGAGAGAAAAGAGAGGGAGAGGAAGAGATGCGTAAAAGAGAAGAGTGGAGAGAGAGAGAAAAAGAAATGTAATTAGGTTTTTATATTTTCTAAAAATAATTAAAAACCATTAACATTTCTTTTAACTTTCCATTTACCAAAAGTCAAAAAAAGTAAAAGCAAAAGTTGCTTTTTCAACTTCTACATCAATCACTCAAATCAAGTGACAACATGTCACATCACTCAAAGTGACATTTGATTTGACGCTTGATGTGACTTGCGATTTGACGCTTGATGTGACTTGCATACCGCGCTCGAATTCGAAATGCGAATGCGCTCGCAATCACTCTCGGGCTCGGGTTCGCGAATTCTAAATTAACGAATTTTCTGTCGCGTCGTAATTAAATGATTACGCCTAGCGAAATCACTATTCACGTCGCTAACGAATTAATTCTAAATTAATTCGTTCACCCGAATTAAAATCCAATTTCAATTCCGCGTCGAAATCTAATTTCGATTAATATATCGAATATATTAATTTTACCGATTAATTCCAAATTAATCGTTCTCTCTCTTTAACGATATTTTATCCGAGATAAAATAACTCTGTAATTAATCCCAGATTAATTTTCTCTCTCATCAAATTAATCCCAGATTAATTAAAGTGCGAGTCATACGTCATCGTTGAATCTTCAGGAAGCGACCCATGAGATCTCTGGATATGTTGGCAGTAAATACGGTCGTCGGACTATCCGAACACGTAAGTACCTCGTACTACGTTTATACCGATTTACAAGACAAGGTTGGCTTCTAGCAAAGCGCCATGCCTACCCAATTCTCCAGAAATATTCTTACAGGAATATATAGATCTGTATCAAGCGTAGTATACCGTAGTATTGTGTATATCGGCCCAGTATCGGATAGTCACGTGCTAGGGCTGGGGCTGGATAAGTGTCTGCCCCGTCCGAAGCACATGTCGGATGTCTGGTAACTAGTCTCTATAATCGGATATACATGACCTTGTCATAATATCTCGATGGCCGGCCAGCACTTAAGAGCACTAATACCGTATCCTGCGTGACATCATCTCCACTATAACTGAAGTGATACTTCCGTCTCGATATCACACCCAATACACTACGACTCTCTGATAAACCCAGAAGCGGCGTACGCAGAACCGGTTAAAGCCCTGTACCACCAAGACTAAAGTCTACCGATTATCGCAAGTATTAACGATGCAAGTCTCAGGTTAAGACTAAAGTCTACCGATTATCGCAAGTATCCGGGGATCTCATGGGTCGCTTCCCGATAATGCACCGATGACGCATAACTCGCACTCATTAATAATCTGGGATTATATAGAAGAGAGAGAAAATTAATTCAGGATTAATTACCGAGATATTTTATCTAGGATAAAATATCGTCTAGAGAGAGATAACGATTAATTTGGAATTAATCGATAAATTAATATATTCGATATATTAAACGAAATTAGATTTCGACGCGGAATTAAAATTAGATTTTAATTCGGGCGAACGAATTAATTTAGAATTAATTCGTTAGCGACATAAATAGTGAATTCGCTAGGCGTAATCATTTAATTACGACGCGATGGAAAATTCGCTAATTGAGAATTAGTGAACCCGAGCCCGAATGTGATTGCGAGCGCATTCGTATTTCGAATTCGAGTGCGGCGACGTAAGTCACATCAAGCGTCAAATCATTCGTCACATCAAGCGTCAAATCAAATGTCACTTTGAGTGATGTGATTGATTGATTGAAAGACTTACATCACTTTATTAAAGTGACAATGAATAGTTGATGTAAGTTGTTGGAATAGTGTTGGTGGTTGAGAAAGCCATTACCATTTATTTTATTTGATATTTTAAATGGTAAATGCTTTGTAATTTTTGGAAAATATATAAAGCAATTTTTGGTAATTCATTTAACAAGTCAACCATTACACAACTCCTTCACTTCTTCTCTCTTTCTCACGCCCAAAAGGACTGTTTTCTCTTCTTCTTCACAGCTCACTGCCGTGAGCTTCAAGGGGAGCAATGAGTGTGTTTTTGTTGCAAAACACAAGTGCTAGCACACTTACGAGACTTGCGAAGGTGTTAGGGAGGTTCACCCATGAGGCGGGATCCGTTCGACGAAGCTTGGAGCTTGACGAAGGACCATCTTCACGCCCAAAACAGTGAGTGAATTCACTGCAGTTCACGCCCAATGCAGTGAGGTTTTTCAAGTTTTGTTGCTTGCCGCATCTCTCAACCGATCAATGTGAGTATTCCGCTACCTCCGTTGATGTGTTCACACATGTATTTCATTGCTTGTTTGATCTTGGGACCTAGATATAAACCTAACAGTCCGCACATGAATGGGTTGAACTTGTCCCGCAAGATAGTGAGATAGGGGTTTTATTGGTCGACTATGGAGACAGACTGCGCAAGGATGGTAAAGCACTGTCACGACTGTCAGATACATGGCAATCTGAGTCATCTGCCACATACAGAGTTGCACGGGCTGTCAGAGCCATGGCCATTCTCAGCATGGGGGATTGACATGATTGGGGAAATTCGACCGAATGCATCTAATGGGCATCGCTTCATAGTACTAGCAGTGGATTACTTCTCAAAGTGGGTAGAAGCTGAGTCGTTCCGGAACGTTACAGCAAAATAGATGGCCAAGTTCATAGCACGGAACCTCATTTGTCGGTATGGTATGTCGCACCACGTGCTCACGGACAATGGGGTACAATTTCAAGGAGAGACAAAGGCAATGCTACAAAGGTACGGGATAGGCCATCATAAGTCATCACCTTATAGGCCACAAGCGAATGGGGCAGTTGAGGCAGCCAACAAGACTGTGAAGACAATTCTGGCTAAGATGATAGAGAACTGCAGGGATTGGGCTGAGAGACTACCGTATGCCTTGTTGGGGTACAGAACTTCAATCAGAACAGCAACAGGTGCAACACCTTACTCTTTAGTGTATGGGATGGAAGCGGTACTACCGGTGGAAATGGAAATACAGTCTATGAGGGTATTAGCAGAGACAGAGTTACCTGAGTCAGAATGGGCCGCACAGAGATTTGATCAGTTAGTATTGTTGGACGAGAAAAGGATAAGAGCCTTACATCACATGCAGTTATATCAGAAGAGACTAGCCCGTGCCTTCAACAAGAAAGTACGTCCCACAAAGATCAGAAAGGGTGATTTAGTACTTAAGCAGTCGAGGCCGTCGACGACAGATCCGAGAGGGAAATTCAGGCCGAACTGGGAAGGACCCTACATCGTTCAGAAAGTCATGGGAAATGGAGCAGTGAAGTTTTCGGACCTCGAGGGAAATGAATTCACAGAACCAATCAATGTTTACAAGTTGAAGCTTAACTTTGCTTGAGAAGACTTGGTCGCCAGTGGAAGACCTACCCCAACGGAATAAGAAAACTCATGCATACATGCATACACGTAACCTATATTGCATCTTTTTGTGTTTGTTCTGTTTTGTGTAAACAGGTGTTGAAGACGGAAAAGGGCGAGGCCCATATCGGCTGAGAAGCGAGGCTCCACATTGCACCAGCTTGGGGGCGAGGCCCATATCGGCTGGGGAGCGAGGCTCCACACCATATCATGTCAGCTTGGGGGCGAGGCCCATATCGGCTGAGGAGCGACGCTCCATATCACATCATGTCAGCTCAGGGGCGAGGCTCATATCGGCTGAGGAGCGAGGCTCCACATCACATTATATCAGCTTGGGGGCGAGGCCCATATCGGCTGAGGAGCAAGGCTCCACATTGTACCAGCTTGGGGGCGAGGCCCATATCGGCTGGGTAGCGAGGCTCCACACCATATCATGTCAGCTTGGGGGCGAGGCCCATATCGGCTGAGGAGCGAGGCTCCACATCACATCATGTCAGCTCGGGGGCGAGGATCATATCGGCTGAGGAGCGAGGCTCCACATCACATTATATCAGCTTGGGGGCGAGGCCCATATCGGCTGAGGAGCGAGGCTCCACATTGTACCACCTTGGGGGCGAGGCCCATATCGGCTGGGGAGCGAGGCTCCACATCACATCATGTCAGCTTGGGGGCGAGGCCCATATCGGCTGAGGAGCGAGGGTCCACATCACATTATATCAGCTTGGGGGCGAGGCCCATATTGGTTGAGGAGCGAGGCTCCACATTGTACCAGCTTGGGGGCGAGGCCCATATCGGCTGGGGAGCGAGGCTCCACACCACATCATGTCAGCTTGGGGGCGAGGCCCATATCGGCTGAGGAGCAAGGCTCCACATCACATCAGTTTACGGGTGAGGCCCACATCATCAACAGTATTGAGATACGTCTCAGGATCGAGGTCCACTATAGTATCAGCTTAGCTCGAGACAGCTAGCTAGCCAGGTAAGTAAAAAAAATGCATTGCATAGACTTTGATAGGACTGTCATTGTCACACACTGCACAAACCCCATCAAAGTGGGGGCGACTGTAGGCATTGCATTTTCGCATGTGAAACCCGATGATGAGTCTCAGTTGGAGGCACTACTTTTTAGCTAAGGATATTGCGGGAAACGGAGGTCGGAAGGGGAAATTCAGAATAAGTGCGTCATCAAGTTCATTCCACAAGTTCACTGTCTTCGTTGGTGCTGCGTTCGTTACTTCGTTCGAACGTCAGGCAGATTGCGGACGTTCGTGCCACGTTCGAATTGGCGTTCGAACGGAGTCGGTATTTCTGGTTTTGCTGCTAGCCTCACACCCCAGCCCAATTAGCCCCCCCAAAGCCCATAAAACACATCCCAAATTAAATAAATAAATATTAATTAAAACAGTAACTAAATAAGATAATAATTAAATTAATTAAATAATTAAATAAAACATATACCAAACATAAAATAAACAATTACCAACTTAAACTAAAATCATGCCTAATTTAAATAATTCAAATACTAAAATTAAAATAAGATATGCCTAATTAAAATCAATCCTAACCAATTAAAGCCAATCATATATTTGACTTCCTAATTCAATAAGATATCCACCAATTTAGATTATTTGACTTCCTAATTTAAAATATTTTGTCCCCCCTCAATCTTGTATATACCTTTCCTATCACTCCTAATTTGGAAACTAGATCTCTTCCTTGTGAGACAAGGACAACCCCTAGCTCTCTTCTATATAAACATGCACTAACCTAGCCACCTCCTCTCATTCACTCTCTCTCTCGGCACTTCAACCAAAAAATACAAAACCTAAACAAATTGACCTCTCTCTCTTCTCTCTCTCACGAAATCAACCCACAAGCCATCGCCCAGACCATCACGCCTAGCCACCTTCAACAGCCACTGGCCGGCTCATTCTTACAAAATCACAAATAACCTAAAAACCCTAAACACCCTTCTCGGAACAGTCACACGTACACAAACAAAGGCCACACCCTTGACTCACCTTCACGCAGCCGACCAAGCTTAACGGACTCTTCACGCCTCTGCCTTCACGCCACGCTCACAATCAAACGTCATATGCCCCTCAATTAATCAACGATCACGCCCAACTGAAAAGGACAAAGCCTCACACAAATGGCCCCTAACCTAGACTATTCACGACAATCATCAAACATAATAAACCCTAGACACTCAACTACCCATATATAAAACAAAACCATCACAGCCCCTCTGAGGTACGGCCAACAGATCAACGCTATGGCCCCTAACCTCATCAGCCGACTCAAGAAGTAAAGCTTAATCTTCTTCTCTCATTCGCCTCTCTCATACACCCATCAGCCCCCTTCACCACGCCAAATAACCCACATGAAGCAGCCCCCTTGACCTCACCTTCCACTCACGTAAGCATCCCCTTGACCTTTGCTTCACTCCATCAGCTTCAATCCACGCCAATAGTCTCACACCAAGAACCATTTCCATTCATTCGTAAATCAGCACACACTCACGTACTACCCTGACCTGCACGCCACATCACTGCCTCCATTCACTGCCCTCACAAATAACCTTCAACCTAGCCGCTCAACACCACACGCCTCATTCACGTATCAACTTCACGCACAAACTTACCTCACGTTCAGCCCATCGCCACTATCTCCATTCACGAAACCAAGTCAACTGCCCTTGCACCCTCACGTGGCCAGCCACAAATTCACCTCACATATCACGCCATCCACACTCAATCAGCCCTTCCACTCACGCACACACTCACTCAGCCTCACAGCCACTCCCCTTAACACATAAACCCTTCACGTATCAACAGATCACTCAAACAGCGCATCACCTAAGGCGACAAATTCGAGTCACACACCTAAATACCTCACTGCACAACCCCTAAACCTGCCGCACGTTACATCCCTATTATGTCCAATTTTGCCACAACTCACAGCCCAGTAAATTGTCCAAAAAACTGCCCAAAACTGCACCCGAAACAGCAGCCCACTGCCCACCAAAAACCACCAAAACAGTCCCCTAAATAACCAAAACAGTGGCCTAAAACACAGCAACAAAATAGTAGTGAAACGGACTAAAAAACAGCAGCCCGAATAGCAAAACAGTGAGGAAAGACGTTGAGTTAGTGAATCAGAAAAGTAACGGATCATTCACCTTTGCAACGAACGTGTAACGCCCTTTCGTGAGATGACAAAAGAGGTTAGACCTGAGGGCATCCTTTTATTTATTATCTTTTGTTTATTTTATTTATTTTTGATATATAATTACATGAGAGTCGTTTGAGGCATGATGTGATTGTTAGACGAGCGGGATATGTGTTCCCTTTTGTGGTATATCGGATGGAAACCCGGACGTAAATTCTATAGCCGATTCCGAATGGACGGTAGTATGGTCTGCACTCGGGATACAATGCCACGTACCACTTAAGATACACGTATCTCGTCTCATCCAAATTTGTATTTGAGCATGTTATAGTCTTTAGGTTATTCGTTTATTATTTAAAGCATGGTTTAATTTAGTTTGTTATTTATTTGTTAAAGCATATTTAGGTTGTTCCTTATGCATATTATTAGTTTATGATGTGTTAGGATAATGATTTATACATGTTGATTTAATGGTTCAATATGCTCGTTGTGTTACATTGCGTGGAGTTATTTGGATGAAGGCATGTTAGATCTAAGTACCCTTGAGCATGATATTGAGTACACTTGGTTGATTCATTGCACAAATTATATCATCACAAGTGACATAAGTAAGAGACCATTCCGAACCCAACGGTTTGAGGTCTTCCCTTGCGAGGGGTGAGTTCGGCCTTAAATCTTTGTCCCGGTTCACACCGGGTGGCGACTCCATGTTATTTCGTACTTCCCATCTAGGCCGCGAGCCTAGAACAGCGTCGCCCAGGTCATGTTGTCTACAACGGGTATAGAAAGAATATTATGTAATTATGGGGGAATATTTAATTTGTGTGTCATAAGGAAATGATCTCTTCAATTTAGGAAGGTAATTTGATTTGATTTGATTTTATTTTATTTAGTTTAGGAATGTGATTTAATTTAATTAGGAATGTGATTTATGAGATTTGATTTTGATTCTTTTAATTCGGGAAAGTGATTTGATTTGATTCTTTTAATTTGGGAAGGTGATTTATTAGGATTTCAACATGTGTTTCATGTGTGGATTTTTTTATTTTGGATGTGTTTTAATGGGTTGGTCGTGAATGTGGTCTCTTGGGCGTGTGGTTGGTGTTTTGGTGGGCTTGGTGTGGATTGCGGGGGTTTTGGGCCAATGATGTGTGGCTTGCGGGCATTTTGGGTCAATGGTAAGTTTTAAAACAGAGGTCCAACGAACGAACCCACAGCTAAGCAAAAGAATTAAGTCCAATAAGACATTGATTTCTGAATTTCCCTTCCGACGTCCATTTCCCGCGACTTCCGTGACTTAAATAGGTAGTGCCTCCATATGAGACTCATCATCGGGACTTATATGCAAAAATGCAGTGCCTATAGGGAGCATAACGGCATAGTTCTCATATATTTAAGTATTGGATACTTTTGCAAGTGTGATAAGAGGTTGTGTTTACCGATGGTACGGGAACAGCTTCGTTCTGGATAGACCCGTCAGAATCACATTGGTAGTATGACTATGTGTCTATGGGAGTCCGAATCGGGGTAGGTGTATTTGGTCTTAACCTGAGACTTGCATCGCTAATACTTACGACAATCAGTATACTTTGGTTTTGGTCGTCCGGGGCTTTAACGGGAAGAAATTGTTGTAATTTTTTCTAAGTGCTAGCACACACAATGAGTAATTCAAATGTGTTAGGGAAACCTATCCATGAGTTTGGAATTCAAGGACAAGCTTGGAAGCTCAACATACATCAAAGGAGAAGCTTGGAGCAACTTCCATGGAGGCAAAACTTTTGAACTCTACACCAATATCCAAGCCGATCAAAGTGAGTATTTCCACTACTTCTTTGTTTATTCACACCATTTTATGCTTAATATGATCTTGGTTTGACCTAGAAAACTCAACAATGGTATCAGAGCCTAAATTAAGCATGAAATGAAATTAGGGTTCTTAATCTTGAATTTGGGTATTTTTGATTTGAGCATTATTTGATCAAATTGTTTGTTTGAGTATGCTTAGATAATGTTAACTTAGAGATATACATGATCAATTTGATGAAAAATTAATTGGATTAATTTTCCCCAATTCATGAGGCTTGGCCGAATTCATTAGGTGCCCTAAGGTCGTGGTGATTTTGTGTTTTAAATCATTGGATGTGTTTAAATAGATGGGATATATTTATTTGTGACATAATTGTATTGAAATCAAAATCGGTTTTAAAAATCCCTAATTGTCATGACCATATATGCATGTTGGGATTGATTTTGCTTCAATTTGTGTTGGACATAAGTTGATTAATTAAAGAATGATTAGTTAGTGTAATTGGTGTTTTGGAAATATTAATTTAACTAATTAATTATGGCTATACACTTTAATTAATTAAATTGTGAATTTTGGAATATTAGAATTTAATTAATTGGGCTTAATTTGGAATTGGGCTAAAAATGTTGTATATGGGCTTAATGGGCTTGGTTGGGCCAAGTATCGTTTATGATAATTGGTTGGATCCAATTGGGCCTAAAACCATTTCCATAAAGTCCAAATATAATAAATGGGCCTTTAAAATTTAATTGGGCCTAATGGGCCAAAATTAATTTTGTGGCAAAGAGTGATTCCTTATTGGGCTTTGGTTGCCAAAGTCCATGCCTTATGAATTAATTAAAAGCCCATTGGACTTTAATTAAATTGACATTGGATGTTAATTGGGCTTTGAGACCCATTAAGATTAGATTTAGAATCTAATTCGCAAAGGCACATTAAAAGTGTAATTATTTAATTTGGAATTAAATAAAGAATTAGTATTGAATACAAATTAAATTGGATTTAATATTATAGTTTTATATAATTCGAGAATTCGTACTTTGAGTACTTATTCTTAAACGAGTTGGACTCGCGCAAATCAAATCGTTGTTTGAACATTGGATGATCATTAATCAAAGATTAATTAATTGGATTAGATTGATTGATAACAAGCTTTATGTGAATACATGGATGTGATGTATGAATAATGTATATCGGATATATATTATATGGGTGAGGGCAATTTTGGAAATTATTGTAATAAATGTAGAATTTATTAAATTTGACCTGCGTGTCCAGCCTATTACCTATTGACTCTTTGTATTTCTCTTCTCACCTATTCCCCTCAATGTAAATGAGGTTTCTTTAGAAGTGTTATGTAATTGGGCAGAAGTAAAAATAGTGCTAGCCAGGGAGAGGAAAGTGAGTGATTTGTTCTAGGAACAATTTGTGGGATATCCATCCGTATATCATTATTAATTTATTTACCGCGCCTTATTATGCTTTTAGAATGCATGCTTAAGGGTGTATGATGATACCTAATTAAAGATAGTTAATTGGTTGCCAATTACGCGAAAAACCCTCAACAAATATTAAGCGTTTTCCTTCTATTGAGTGATCTCTCTTAAGATCCAAGATTGGCACTGGTTTGTTGGCCAAAGTCAAGACCTTTGTCCATCGCGGATGTGTTTGAATCATGAAGGCTTTGTTCCATATCGCATGTCTTGTCCAAGTTGTGATTTTTTGGCCAAATTCAAGATCACTTCTTGTCCATCGACATCGATTACGAAGCTTTCCAAAGTCAATGGGTCCTGCTTAAGGTGAATCATTAAGCTTGTTGTGCCAAATCCAAGGCTTAATTTATTTAGAGGAAAAAAGGTTAGGGAATATATTGGATATATTGGCATATATTGGATATATGTTTCGGACTTGGATGTCCACCTACTGGATCTAGGAATTGGATGAATTCCAATTGATCTTAGAGATCTACCTAGTTAAGTTTCATACAACTTGTTGGCCAAAGACAAGGTTGTGTTCTATTTAACGGGATCCTAGCCCAATAGGAAACTAGGTTTTCCGAGTACTCCACAGAGGGTTAGAGGCTCGCCGAAAAATAGTGGGAGGCAAGTATTAAATTTCCAATTTCGTTTAGATACTTGCCAATACGCGCTCATTTCATTTTTCGTCATTATTTATTAATAAATATATTAGTTGGACTAATATTTAATTGTTGTTTTAATTAAACAGTTGGACTGTATTCAAACTATTTCATTTATAGTTGATTATATAATTGGATTATAGTAATCAATATATTTGAATTTAACCAATCAAATTATAGTTGATTATATAGTTAGACTATAGTAATCCTTATATTCAATTGTACTCGAAATCGTTGATTGGATAGTTGGACTATTGGAATCAAGATAACTGAAAGATTAGCGTTTAGAACATAATCCTGGGTGAAAATGTCTCTAAACGGCTTTAATTTTCAGATTGGGAATAGAAACTCAGGATAGTCCTAGGAACTGAGAAGTTATTCTATTTGATAGAACAACCTCTCGGGCCTAAGCCCGGAGTTGAGCGAATAGTGGAGGATGAGTTTTGGAAGACTCATAGTGATGATAACTTTAGTGTTCAATCTGTTGTGCTTACAGCAATGACTCTTTAATTCCGTCGTCAAAATTAAGGATTAGATCATTGTACCATGATGATGAAATTAAAGATCTTCATAGATCTAATCTTAAATCTTAGAAGTACGAATTGCAAAAGATACTCTTTCGCTCGCGTATGTCAGAGGGTACATCTGTCGAGCACTAGGTGTCGCAGATGATTGCTGACATCGATCAGCTAGGTTAGCTGGGCATTACCTACGTGGCCGAGACTGTTAGACAGTAATGACCCATAGCGTCACTATTTTGTAAATGATATTGTATTATTGTACAAAATTAACTATGTAGTAATGAAATTTCTTTTACCGTTTTGTAATTTATTTACTTTGATATATAAATGGTAAAAGTCCCTATGATTAGTTCCGGATTGTGATGATATGAGACGGTATCAATCCGTAAAGGTTTAATCATTAAATATCCCTAGTCGTAGTATTATCGAGATTGGACATCGATAATGCGGAATAGACTAGTACTGCACTTGTGCATGTTGTGAGGGCACAACGGCATAGTTCTCATATATTTAAGTATTGGATACTTATGCAAGTGCGGTAGGAGGTTGTGTTTTACCGATGGTACGGAAAACAGCTTCGCTCTGGATAGACCCCGCGGAGTCCCATTGGTAGTATGTCTGCGTGTCTATGGGAGTCCGCTTCAGGGTAGGTGCATATGATCTTAACATGAGATTTGCATCGCTAGTACTTACGACAATCGGTAAAATTTAGTTTTGGTGGTCCAGGGCTTTAACGGGTTCTGTGTATACCTCTTCTGGGTTTATCGAGAATCGTAGTGTACTGGGTGTGATGTCAAGATGGAAGTATCACTTCAGACATATGGAGATGATGATCGCGAGGGATACAGAACTAGTACTCTATAATGGTTGCAACCATCGGGATAATATGACTAGGTCAGGATTATCCGATTCAAAGAGACTAGTTGCTTGATGTCCGATATGTGTATCGTACGGGGCAGACACATCTCCAGCCCCAGGCCTTACATGTGATCATCAGATACTGGTTCGATATACACTATACTACGGTATACTACGCCTGTTATAGATCTAATATTCCAGTAAGAATATTTCTAGAGAATTGGGTAGGCATGGCGTTTTGCTAGAAGCTAACCTTGTCTTGTAAATCGGTAAAAACGTAGTACTTGGTACGTACGTGTTCGAATAGTTCGACAACCGGATTTACTGCCAACATATCTAGAGGTCTCTTGGGTCGCTTCCCGAAGATTCACCAATGACGTATGATTCAAACTCGATTAATCTTGGATTAATTACGGAGAGACTTTATCTTGGATAAAGTACTATATAAAGAGAGAGAACGATTAATTTAGAATTAATCGTAAAATTATTATATTCGATATAATAATCGGAATTCGATTTCGACGCGAAATTAAAATTAGATTTTAATTCGGGCAAACGAGTTAATTTAGAATTAATTCGTTAGCGACGTAAATAATAATTTCGCTAGGCGCAATTATTTATTTAAATTCGATTTAATTAACGTCGCGATGTAAGTTCGGTATTTCGGAAATATCGGACCCGAACGCGTGAGTGCACGTGGGCCCACTTTCATTTGGAAACGTGTAGGGCCCACATGACACATGTCATTATTTGCATTATTTAATTGTTGATGTATTGCATGAAGATAGTGTACAAAGCACTCAAGGGTAATGCATGGAAATTGAGTGTTAGACACTCTAAGCCTTTGCATGGTTTGTGTCATAAGTATATTATTATTTAATAATTATTATGACATAAATATAAATTGATTTTTGAGACAAAAATCATATCTTCTTTCCTCTCTCAAATTACCGAAACAGTGGGCATTGTTTTGACTCTCCAATTCTTCATTTGTTTTGTGGCAAGACAAGAAGAAAGTGTACAAGTTTGGAACTCTAATGCACAACTTTGGCTAGCAACATCAAGGGATCATACAAGGTGGTATGGGAAACTCATCTTAGAGCTTGGAAGGATCAAATATAGCTTGGAGCTTCTCTTTTCTGCTTGGCCGAATCCTTCACTGCACAAAGGAGCAAGTTTTGTTTCATCAAACTCATCCACATTCCGTTTTGTGTGAGTATTGATTCCGCCATACTTCAATATAGTTCATTCTTTTATATATATTTTGCTTGTGCTTTTGATCTTGGGACATGGATTAGACTTTCCAACAATGGTATCATTGAGCTTAAAAAGCATGCAAATATATTAGGATGTTATTTGGGGAAAATTGTTTGAAGCATGATTTGATGAGTTTGCTTGATTAAATATGCTTAGATGTATGTTAAATAGATTATACATCATCAATTTCATGGAAAATAAATTGGATTAATTTTTCCAACCCAAATGAGGCTTGGCCGAATACATGCAAGCATGTGGACTAGATGATTTTTTAATTTTAAGACATTGGATGACTTGAAATAATATGGAGATGATGATTTGTAACTCGATTGGATTGAAAACGAAATCGGAACCATTTTAATCACCTTGGCCGAATGCTTGATGAAGATTAGGGACTTGATTTTTTGATTAAATAATGTTGGACATGTATTTAAGATAAAATATGATTAATAGATTAATTTGATATTTTGGGAATATTGATTTAAAGGATTAATCATGAAAATACACTTTAATTTAATTAAGTTATAAAATTTGGAATTTTAAATTTTGTTAATTGGGCTTAAATTGGAATTGGGCCTAAAACTATTATATTTGGTCATAAATGGGCTTGGTTGGGCCAAGTAGATTTGGACCATTTGGATTGGATCCAAAATGGGCCTAAATCACACCATTTAAGTCCAAATGTAATAAATGGGCTTTATGTTTAATTGGGCCTTATGGGCTTGATATTGATTTTATGGCAAATGAGGGTGATTCCTTATTGTTGGTTTATTCTAAGGTCCCAAGATCAAATCAAGACATGAAATTATGTGTGAACACATCAACGGAGGTAGCGGAATACTCACA